>JALBCR010001307.1:0-190233 GCA_030710515.1 Abscondita cerata
TCAATTGTGATTTCAGTTACGTATTGCTGTGTTGTTTAAATTCTAATCTGTTTTAATTTGACTCAGCTTGCAGCAGCAAGCAACCACTTTTAATAATTCTGGTTCTTCGTCCAATTGTACAACAAACTCTCATTCAACAACCTAATTTATCAGCAAGAACAAACCGCTTATTGATTATAAGTAAAAGAAAAGTCAATAGTAAATTAAAATACATCTTGCAGGTAGTTTAATTGTGAATCATAAAATATTTATCAGCAGATCTATTTCTGTCAAGTTTTTTGGTTGTTTGCGAACAGTTAGTGAAGTTAAAACAATTAGATTCGTTTGAAATTTGAAACTCGTATCCTGGATCAATACAGTAAATTAATTAGAGCATTTTAAATACAGGGTGTTTACAAAAAATACGTTCCGATATTTGGCCCACTTACCAGATCTCATCTAGTACAAACAAAAAGTCAAAATAAACGTAAGTCCGAATATCGTTCCAAAGGAATACAGGCAGTTTTGAAATTAAAATTAATAGAACCCAGTTTGGTCAGTTGTCAATATTTTATTACGTCAGCTATGGAAATAACATGTTCTGTCAATTCTGTCACTTGCTTGCAGCATTTGTTGTAGTCATTGTGTGGCTGTCATTGTTAGTGTTATTATAGTGTTATTGTTGTTCATTGAAGTGGTTGTTGCTGTTGCTCATTGTTAAAATTTTAAATATGCCGGAAATATACCAACGCAGAAAATGGCAGACATGCATTCATGCATGGCAAGGCCGATGGAAATGCTATGAGGCACGTGGTCTTTATGCCGAAGCATTCCCAAACCGGGCACTTCCGTTTACCCAAAACATTTTACAAATTTACATCAACGTTTATCCGAAGTTGGATCGTTTAAAATCAAGGAATGGCGATGGCGGTCGGCCTAATCAGTTTCTACTCCCGAGGCAGAACTTAACATTTTAAGAAGAATTGAAGAAAATCCCGGTATTAGTACTAGAAGATTCTCTGCTGAAACAAATAGTACCTTCCCTTAATGTTACGCCAGCAGCAATTGCACCCATACCATATTCAAAAGGCACAGGTCTCATTGTGGCTGATTATGCCGCACGACTGGTATTTTGCTCGAAATGGCATTTTAATTTCCCTTAATAGTATCATGTTTGGGCCGACGAAAACCCGCACGCCATTGTTGAATCGAATCATCAACTTTTGGTTTTCAATCAACGTTTGACTTGGTGTGTTGAGAGACTATCTGATAGATCTGTTTCTGCCTAACCGTTTGACTAATCAATTGTACCTTCGACTTTTTGCGGAATACCTTGCCACTGCAGTTAGAAGATGTATTCCTTACCACAGAATTAATATGTGGTTGATGATGCACGATGGAGCTCCTGCGCATTATGCAATCTTACATGAAATTAACTAAACGAAAATTCAATAACAGTAGGTGGATAGGCGAGGAGGTCCAATTGCATGGCCGCCTAGATCTCCCGACCTCACTCTGCTCGACTTTTTTTTTTGCATTTGGGGGTATTTAAAGACATTAGGTGTTCAAGACTTTTGAATAATTCTAGGCAAATCAGGACTCTTTGAGAGAGTGCGGCGTTCACTTTACGGAGATGTAAATGTGTATACAAATGGAAGGAGGATGTTCATTGAAAACTCTGCTGAAATAAATGTGACCTTCCTCAGCTGACTTGATAAATACTGACGAATACTTGCTACTGAGCGTAAACTATTTGCATTTCTAAACACAGGTTGTACCTGAAAACGGTTTGATTTTTGGACTTATGTTTATTTTGACTTTTTGTTTGTACTAATGAGATCTATAAAGTGGGCCAAATATCGGAACGTATTTTTTAAACACCCTAATATAATGACACTTTTGGAAGTTCAAAGAAAAACTTTTAAGGTATTTAAAATTCTGAAAAGCCAAAACTCGAAGTGTAATTATTAGTAACTAGCAATAATACCCGGCGTTGTCCGTTACGCAGACCTATGTATGGCATACTTTTGTTTGTAGTTCCCCTCAGAGATGTAGGGACAAAATGGGACCTATCCTATGTTACTCCCCCAAAACTTTGGTCAGTTTTAGTTCTGAGGAATGCTCCGTTTTATGACTATAAGTAACAAGTAAACAAACAAACAGACACGCAATTATTACCTATATTAATATGCACAATTTTTTATCTTAAAATTTGTGCAAATTAAACAAAATTTTCTGACATTGGTGGATGTCAGTTACAATTTTGCTGAAACTTAACAACTACTTTGATATAAAAAATTATGAGTCAAAAATTTCTAATCTATGCACGTACATTTTGGTGTAAGAAATCTGTCCAAATACATTAGTAGCCACAATGTTCCAGGGTACTACAGATAATCATATTATATAACTTTTTACTGCGATTAAAATAGAATAAAAATAACCATTTTAACAAACTAATACTGCAATTCTGTACTTACCAATCGTAATATCGTTAAATCGGAAGATCGTATCTGATGACTGATCAGCAAAATATTTACAAGATCATAATTCCCAGCCTCATCTGTAAGGATTTAATCAAGAAACCGAAATACACGATAATCTTAACTTACAGCAACAGATTAAATTGCAAATTTTACGCTACAGATCTTACGATTGGTACGATTTTTTACACAGAATTGCAGGCTAGTGTTGAAAAACATGAAAGCCACCCAGTTTTCAATATCTCCAATATTGTCGTTTTTGGTTTGTGGGCATTTAACGGTTGATTGAAAAAAAAATATTCAATTCATGTACGACTGCATGCCACGTGAAACGTATAGTTTCTGTGTAATTCAAGAAAAACCTGCCGACGGCTTTATGAAACTATTTCTCATTAAAATCAAAATCAGCAGAAACCAATTCTCTTTACTACCAAAACGAAACTGTACAAAATATCTTTTATACAACAAAAGCTGCCCACTAACTATTGTTTAGGAATCACTTGTTGGAGTAAAAAAGCTTTCCAGCTTAATCAACAAGAAACTGGGAACCAATGAAAAGCATTTGAAGTTAACAAAGAATGATTGTGATAATGGTAAGAAATACCGTCGGCTGGCTACACAAAAGCGAGTAATTATCAAATCGTGCTCGGCAGTGATCAACTCGTACATATAAAATTTCAAATCGGAAAATAAATGCAACATCATGTTCTTTAAAAATACCGTTTCTTTGGACAATGACCCACTACACCATATACTGTTTGCAAAACTTTCACCGGCTCATTTCTCTCAATTTATCTGTTTTAGATCTAAATAGTAGTTTATTCATACCTTATAACCGTTTCATTTGAATCAAACTTTTAAACAAAATAGATTATATTTGACCTAAAAGTTTAACAAACGACCTGTGTCTTTATACACAAGAATGTTTTAACTATTGACCTTCCAAGTCAACTATAACAAAACAATTCACTTGTCTCATTACACTCTTATGAGAATATAAGAAAAACGCAACTTATCTATGTAAACGTACAAGGCAATTTTATTTCTAAAAGTGAAAGTATTGAAGAGAAATGTTATTATGAGTATTGTGTATTAATTATGAAAATGTTAATTTCGTCGTTAACAATTACTTTCTTAACATTTTTAAAGTTTTTAAAATAAAAAAGCTTGTAGTTCCGGTTATATTCCATAGTAGACGAGCAGCTATTGTTTTCTTCGCATTCTTCATTTAAGTAATAAAATTGTTAATTATTAGTAATTACAGAAGTATAATGGTTTCTCTTTTCTGGTATTATAATCTACGAAAAAAATTACAATAGTCACAAGAAAATATGGCATCATAAATTTAGCAATTTTTTGTTTTCTTGATGCAAACACTCAACAATTAATTTTTAAAATAAAAAAACTGATTGTTAATAATTGTATAGGACCTTAGAAGTAAGGGATCGTAAATCATTCACATTAGTAGTGTACGAATTTTTGAGTACTTAGTTGGTTATTTTGCTGACAGAAATTCTAATTTTTCAAATATAATAGAAATTGACTCCATTTTGCTATTGCTTTAATACGAAATTTGACAAAACAGTTCTTACTTTTCTAGACGTAACATGACGCTTGATAGGTAAAAATATATCGATTAAACTCATGCATTTTTTTTTTATTGCACTGGACTGAAGTCATCGATAACTTTAATATCGCACGTTTTATTCATGGATAGATATAAAGCTTCTTGTACAAAAGAGTCTGACGGTTGGTTAGCTATTTTAACTTCAAGGAATATTTCAACGTTATTATACAATAATACCTTTCGAATTTTATGGCTCTACGATATGGATTGTCGTTTATGTGTTGAAAACATTTCTTGTATTTGCGGTGCTCAAATGGATGAATTGGGAAAGTTATTGGGAAATGTTCAAGACATGCATCACTGAACAGATGTTATCAAGGTAACAACAAAGTTCCCCACGGTTTTGGAGCCTTCTGGAATCAGTCGTAAGGGATGGAAAGGATCCTGATGGAATATCTTTACTACCTTGGTCAAAGGATGCGACTGACTCATACTTTGAGCTCAATAAATATCTACCTTTCCTCAAGAGAAGCGGGTAAAGTTGTTGAGAATGCATCAAATTGAGAAAACAACGGATAAATCACAGATTTTTTAACTAGAAGATTATGAGACATGAGCTCGTAAGTTTGGAATAAATTCGATATACGTTATTGAAGAGTTTTGACAAATCTAGGATACGATCAACTTTGGTTTATAAAATGCCACTTTTTTTCCGGTTTAAAATATCATAAACCTTTAACAGAACATACACGTACTCTCACGATTAACTTGTAACGGTTGTTGTTTACAAAATAACAAAAGAAGCGACGGCTCTAGCGGAACAACTTGAGGAAAAGCTAAAGGGAATCCACTAAATTGTGGAGGATAGAATATTTATAGTAGTTAGAGCAGCAGCGTCCGCGGCTTCGTCAGAGAGTCGCGTAGATCCCTAGAAGAACCATAAAAAATTAGACTGCTGGTCTAACGCAGCGCCACCTGCTGGATAAAGAAAGAAATAAAACCAATCAACATGAGATCGACTGGTTTTACTTAAAATTTAATATGCTAAATCGAACACAAAACCAGAGATAGACAGACAATTCAGTACAACAAACAAATCTTAAAATATTAGAAGAATGTGACAGAAATAGAGACGTCGCATATAGTTACGTGCGTTAGCACCACCTCTTAACTAATAAATAAGGCTCGCAATTAATATGTCGAATTTCAGGTAGCTTTAGTTACGCTCGAGTTAAAAGTTATCATTCAATTGAGGATGGCTGCCAGGTAAGGCCCTGCGTACACATACACTTACACACGACGATTTAAACTAAACCTAAACGGCTAGAATGTGTACGTACCTCCGCAAACCCAAAAGACCTATATCCAAAGATAACTCTACAAAACCGCTTCAGTTTTGAACACATATCATGCGAATAATGAAATAATGTTTTAGTCTGATCTTGCTCATTATGCGACAATGACACGGAGTGGTAACAAACAATGCCTGTACTTCAGTTGTAACAAATTTCAGAATTTTTTACCGACGTTATTTATTCATATTTTCAAGATAGATGCTACTGGCGAACAGGAAACTGTACCATGTTCAGCAACCATTTCGGTCCCACAATTACATTTAATTGATTCCTTCTAGCCCGATCCGATTCTAGATGAGTTCGACAAAGATCAATCTTTTGTAGGACATTTTGGGCATGCAGAAACCAAAAACTTTTGCAATGTTATTAATTGACATGACGACTTGACGACCATACGTTAAAGTATTGACCACTAATGAAGATGAAGTGTTTCTTACAAAACTTGTTTCTTCTAACATTCTTTGGATCAGACCATAATATAATATTCGTTATGAAAAGCACCGAAACTAATAAAGAAAACACAACTATGATTAAGCGCGGAACAACGTTTTACTCAATTCGAAGGATGAAGTCTCGTCACACTATAATTGCCTGTCTGTCTTTAGCCAAGAAAATCAAAAATATGTTTTTGAACAGCAAATTTACAGAACTCCCTTGTGAGACATTTCATATCTCATCATATGCTTATAGCAGTAAATGGGCGATTATGCCATTTTAGCAATCCAGAGTACATCCAAATTTAAGGAAATGTTTGCATTTATAAGAAAACACTAAATAGTTGTATTCAAATTGCATTCGTTTATTCAAGATACAAAAAAAATCTTTTACTACAGAATGACAACTTTGTTCGAAGAAGTGATAATAAACATGCATTGTACAAAAAAAATGTTTTAATAAATGTTGTGTGATAATGTAATTTACAACAACATTTCTTGCATATAATTTAGGTTGTGTAATTAATATTCTTACAAACTTACAAACAACTTACAAACAAGTTTATTTGAAACAAAAATATGTAGGAAGAAATTTTTTGAAAGTATTCTAAAATAAAATTTGATGTTGGCTAAACGGATTATGCCCAAAATCTACTTATTAACAAAAAAGGGGATCAAATTTTCGGTTTGAAACCAAAGCTTAAAGTAAAGAGGAGCAAAAATTTTTTATGTTTTATTTTATGAAACTATATACCGAGACATTTTTAACTGAACATGGACCACACTACTTTCCTATGTTCAGTATTGAAAAACGCAGATGCAACCAATTATACCTGCGCTGTAAAATTTTTCCAAACAAACACCATTGAAGACTGATTCAAGCCCAAGCCATGAGATTCAAGCAAGGTAAATTCATTTGTTGTGGTTAAAAGAAACAGGTAAGAAAAATAACATTACTTCAATAAATATTCGAAATGGCCACTTTCACTTTTTAGACAACGTGCCAGTCTATGATGAAAATCTTGAACAGCATTTCTCATCAAACTTGTATGAAGGGCGTTACCAGCCAACGGCCTTTGAGTTCGTCAATATTATCAATCATAACATTATTGTAAATTTTATTTTTTAGATGCTCCCAAACGAAAAAGTCAATTTGAGACAAGTCTGGTGATCGAGGTGGCCAGGTTGCCCAAATGTTTCAATCCAACGTTCCTTAAAAACTTGATATAAATAACGAGTTATCATTCTAGTGAAATATGGGGGAGAATTTACTTCACCATCCAGTGTAAATGATGTCCCGTCTGCAAAAACTATTTTTACACGATCAGGCATACAATTGACTTTTTGAACCCCATTTTCGGGTGTGAAGTAGAACTTTTTGCCCGCGGGCTTAAAAGTATTACTTTTACGCCCGTGGACTTTCGTTTTTTAAATCGTTAAAATTGCTGGATTCAACCAACTCGCCATTATTGGTGTCTATTGACTATTCTGTAATCAACTTTAACAATTGTAATTATTGTTTAAAAGTAAACGTTTATGTGCAATCTGCACTTCACTTTTCACAGTGCTTTTTATTTCAGTGCATGAATGCACCCATCTCTTCTTAAAACTTTAGTAGTGTAATCCAATGGTTTGTGGTGTAATCTCCTTAACCTAACCTTAATTTTTTGCGTATTTGTTATTTTTCTTCTATTTTCCCCTTCCTTTATTCTCTATTTGCTTATTTTAGTTCTGGTATCGCTTGTTCTCTATGATTTCCTACTCGTGTATGACAAAACAGTTTTTATCAAGGCTAAACACATTTCGAAATCTTTGTTTCAGGTAAACATAAAATAAGTAATTTATAATTATATTATTAATAATCTGCTTGTATCTTAGATTCACAACATGTGGAAGGCAATTCAAATAAGGTGCAAGGTCGTTTATTTCCAAAAACATATCCTAGACTGTATTGCGCTCACACTACCGTGCAAATGAACATGCTGATAGAAACCACAGCACAGATCTAAAGACAGGGAAAAAATTAAATAAAGATTTAATTGTTGAATTTAATAGCTATATTACAGTTTGTGCAGTTATTGATGTTAATTATTGGAAGCCGCTCTTGTTGAATAATTGGAACTGCTTCAACATGTCCTTGTGCACCAGGTTCAATTTGACACTGAACATTTGTAGTAGGTTGCTTTCCGAAACGCTCATGATTAGCTACAGCTAATTTAATAACTGGGGAACGTTCAGTTAGTGACTCTTGAAAGTTTGTGGTTTCTTGTTCGGAACTAATTATTGTAGCTTCTGCGTTATTGTAGGTCCTAAGAGTTTTTGAGGTTCCAATAAGAATTTTCTTGGCTTTTCTAGTTTTCGGGCTGTGCCACATTCTGTTGATCGCCAACCCCATGATGTTTTACACATGAGATATCAGCTCCAGAATTGGCCAGTAAACTGGCAGAGGATCGTCGAAAACAATGCCCTGTGAATGACTTTCAATTTGGAAGTCTCAAATAGGTTGCATTTCTCGTGGTATGCTACCAAATGTGTTCTTTCCCACAACTGGACAGAACACTACCATTCCTATAGAAAACAAAAAACGACGGTGGCTAGTGTGACTTGGACGCAAAGACTTATAGCGTTCGTAAAGGTCTAAGTAACTCGGTGTTATATTTTTGTTTTCAATTACAGTAAATGTCCGGTCCACTTTTGTTTTAGTGTCCTTTAAGGTAATCATTAAAACAGACCCTAAATTATCAATGTCGTCAATGATGAGCTGTGACAGTTCCTCCCTGCGACAAGCCCCAGCAATTCCAATGATTAAGGGCACCTAATTTTTATATTATGTTAGGTATAATACCATTAATAATCAAAACAATTTACTTACTTTCATCATTAAAAATCTACAATTTGAGTTTCTATAATGAATTTATCAATTTGTTCTCTTCTTAAAATTTTTATTTTTAGCTTTGTATCCGTCCGAATTTCTTTTTATGAACGCAGTTATTTTTGAAATTGCTTATTTCTAGATTTTCATTAATTGAGATAGTGGCCTTCAACATTGAATAAGTCGACCAGAGTGTTGACAGCGCCGTAGCGACGTAATTATGGGCCTGTGTTCGCAACTTACTTGTGGGGTACACGCACATGCATTGTTGAGGGGGTCAGATTTTAATTATGTTCTCGCAAAAAATAATAATCTTTTAAACATTTACTAATAAAATACCAATTAATAATAAAACAAACTGAACATTGTAAAAATATAACCATATAATACACTGTGCAGAATGAACTGTAAAAGCAAATTGTAAGAAAACTAAAAGAAAATATAATATTTTCTCCACGTTAATATGTCTGCACTGCAACCTGCAACACATTAATGAATAAGGGTATAGAAAAATTAATGTTATAATTTGCACTAGTAGCGTATTTTAATTAAGATTGTTCACACTATTTCTGTTTATTACGGGCCCTAATAGGCCCGGGCCCGTGTTCCGCAGAACACGCGGAACACTGGTAGCTACGCCGCTGGTGTTGATGATTTAAATACTTTTGACTTCTCAAATAAAGTAGGCTAGAAGCAGATTTTCTGATGTTTTTGCCTTTTTTTCGAGACACCACTTAAGATATTCATCGTAAGTTTTTTCATAAATTTTCTGCGATTTTTGCGGAACGAGGTCAAAGGAATCGCGACTAACGATCTCCGCAACTTCTGGTGGATATTGGAAAATCTTCCATGTTTTGTTAAATAATGATTCAATTTATTGCAGTTTTACAATATGACAGACACTTTGAGTGACAAATGAAAAAATATGTAGGCATCTATGATGGTAATAATAAAGTAGATCAACGCAATTTGTAAATGTTTTACTTTATTTTTTTTATAGGAAAATAATGGAACGTGTAAAAATTATGTATGCAGCAAGGGCCGCTGTTTTAGGCCCTCGTCCTGATTAATGCCCTCGGTGCCTCGGGCACAACGTACACCTCTGGGCCTTAAAATCATTGCTACTTTACGCCCTTGCTATCATTACATAACTATTGTATTTGCAAAAATAAGTTCGTTCGTCTTCATAACTTTTCGGATTGAATAACAAGAAATGATAGAAAAATTTCCAGAGATTCTTAACTAAGACCTTGGGCGTAGGATGTTTCTTCTGTTAAGATATTAATTCATTCCATTTCTTTTGTGATGTTTATTTGGACACATTATTAAATTTTGAAAAAAATGCTTTGATTAGTATGTTGTAAAATGCATTGTTTGATTTTTCATCAGTACATTTTTTCATTTATCATTTCCCTATACAGGGTGTTTCTGAAAGGTGAGTACATAGCTTTACCAGAGGTTCTCTGGCTCAAAATAGACCGTTTGACACCAATTTACCTATAACCAAAGTGCACCATAAGGGCGCCAGAAGGCTTTAAATGTTCCAAAAAAATATTGTTTATTGGGAATAACTCGAGAACGGTTTGACGGATTTTGTTCTGCTTTTGTATGCTGGTTATTTGCTTTTGAAGACATTTTTCTGTGTAATGTAGACAAATTTCTGATGCCAAATAAATGAAAATATTTTAACAACCGTCAAGATACGAAACAAAATAATTCTGACAAATAAAATGAACAATTTAAAACTTTTTTTTCTCTCTTGTTAAATTGCGCTAATGTTAATAGTTGATCAGAAACAAATTAAAATTATATCTATGCAAGACACATCCATACGCTAAGGAATTCAAGTAGACTTCTAGTAGGCTATGCGATTATGTCAATCCGATTTGGGAACCTTTCTGCGTAAACCCTCACGCTCTCCTGACAATTGCCACTGCAAAAACACTAACAGTATATCAGTCTGTTCGGCAAATGTGTAGCCCATTTTTTAAGTTAATCGCAAAATAGAAAAGTGAGTAATCTTGGAAGATCCGGAAATTAATGTCACAAATGATAGATTTCATCGCATAGCCTATTAGCAGTCTACTACTAAGCGTATGGATGCGCCTTGCAAGGATATGATTTTAATTTTTTTCTGATCGAACTAATAACGTTAGCGCAATTTAACAAGAAAGAAGAAACTTTTCAAATTGTTCGTTTTATTTGTCAGAATTATTTTGGTTTCGTGTCGTTGACGATAGTTAAAATATTATCATTTATTTGACAGTGCCCGTATGAAAGCGACTTTTCCTGCCATCAGAAATTTGTCCACATTACACAAAAAAATGTCTTTGGAAGCAGACAGCCGGTATACGAAAGCGGAACAAAACCGTTAAACCGTTTTCGAGTTATTCCCAATAAACAATATTTTTTTGGAAAGTTTGAGGCCCTCCTACGCTCTTATGGTACACTTTTGGTTATAGGTAAATTAGTGTCAAACGGTCTATTTTAAGCCAGAGAACCTCTGGTAAAGCCATGTTTCAGAAACACCCTGTATTCACAATTATCACAATAATAACACAACCGTCAAACTTTTCATTTTTTTAATTGTCAATTTATTTTATTCTATGAGTGGTTATTTGATTATGATTTGTGTTTTTTAAATTGAACATCGGAAATAAGTGTGGAGTATGTTCAAAGTTATGCACCAAAAGTTCTATATCCGATGAAGAAATACATTTGAGAGGCATATTATAGATTTACTGATTAATTGATTGAATAATAGACTGACCACTGACTGATGAAGTAATGAAGTAATACCAACTGAAACTACTATATGTATGTACTACTAAAATTAGAATCTATTTTTAGTTCATTGAACATTATCAATTAGAGTCTTTTGAATTAAATAATGAACATGAGTTTTAAGTTTCTGATGTCAATTAAGAACTACGGAATATGCAATATTTTATAATCACAAACGTTCTATTTAATGTAGATCTGCACTTAATCAAAATCAGTCGTGCAATAATAGTTGTTATTTATATGAAAATTATTTTAGATCGACACCGAAATTTCCCAAACACCGCGACTAGACCACGAAAACCTATAAAGCTTTGTTGATGCAAGGGCGATGTTTATAATAAAACAGTGCGAGAAACATTAAAACAAATCATATCAGAAAGTAAAATGTTTCGCACACTAACAATGTATGCCTTAAAGAAATTTAATTCTGAAACACCGTTTTTAATTTATACTGTGCTCCTGCCAATTAATATAAATTTAACGACTTATAAATTTAAACTTAAAAAAATCTTCAGTAGGAAAAATCTAACAACAGTAAATTATCTGCATTACAAGAAAATGCTTTTGTACGTTCCACTTCTGACCCAGAACGGATCAATTAAATCTTCTCTTTAAAAAATTAAGTACGATTGTTATTATAATTGCAACATTGTACTGTTGCTTTATTATTTATTGCCTCTTTAAAACGCGTGCGAAATAGAAGTGAGTTAAAAAGCGAATCTAAAAATAGTTGCAATACGTACTATGCTAAATAAAAAGTTTCAGCAACATCCTTACGCCATATGCACAACGTAGAGGTGCACCGTGACAACTGGGTTACGCGCGAAGTGCATTCCTTGACTACATGTCATTCATTGAGGGGCTGTTTTTCCGCATAATATGCTGCCTGCCTTGTAATACAAATTGCGAATGATTTTTTTTCTTATTTGTTTAACTTAACAAACGCGATGTCTAAGGGATCTTGACTGTTGTATTTATAACTTAAACAATAAGGGCAACTCTTTTTCAAATAAGGGAACTGAGAAATGATAAGAGAACTTCCCTGCTATTTTGTGTAAAAATACCTACAATTATAAATTATGAATAAATTTTCCCTATTCTTCCATTTTATTATAAGTATGTTATTCATTTGTGTAATAACGAGTGTTCTAATGAAAAATGGGATGGGCAAGTCCTGGAATTTTCTTCGACATTTCCTAATTTTTAAAACAAAATAGTCAGCTGATAAGAAATTTAGGTTTAAATTCCTGATTTTGTTTTGTAATTTACGTTTCAAATTTTCAAAATTATTAATTTTTTCAAATAAAATGGTTCTTTTCTTCTGTTCGCTGTTTCTTGCGAAACCAAAAAAAAACATTCATTTCTGTTGATTTTAAGTTATATTTATTTCATCCCATCACGCGTTATTTTCCTGAACTATTTGTGTACACTGTAAAAATAATTATGTCAATTAAATTTTTAACGTTACTTACGGAAACATTATACAGTAAAACCTCTATTTACGGCCACCTTTTAAAGTGGCCACCTCCTACACTCGGCCAAGTTTTCCAAGTCAAAAACCAATTATACGGAAATATCCATAGTAATGACCCTACTAATAGCGACCACCTCTTGATAACGGCCACGGCCACTTATTTGTAAACTTTCTTGGAAAAATACATGTAATTCTACCTCCCATTTCCGGCCATTCTTAAGTAAGGTCATTAGTAGAAAACAGCTTAGCGTTCAAGTTGTGCATAATATATAATTGTTTCATTGTGTGAGGCTTAAGTAATTACCGGTATTTAAGAACGGATTTAAAGAATTTGTTCGATTTACAATAGACAGTCATTACAGAGAAAGTGCAATTAAAAGGCTCATTAAGCTCACCCCCAAAATCGTATTTTGCGTACATAGTTTGAGTTAGTATGTTCAACAGTGCTGTTACATATAGACGTACAGAAAAATTACAATGTCGCTAAAAGAAAACGTTTGTCTCTTAAAGGAAAATTGATATAATTGTGGAAAGTGAAAAGTTCAATACCAGTGCTAGAAAGTTGGCTGAAAAATTTAGTGTTGGAAGAACACAAGTTAACGATATTTTAAAAAACAAATGTGATTTAAAAAACTATTTGAAGAAGGTTTCAATACAGAGCAGAAGAAAAAATTTCCTAGAACTGAAGGTTTAGAAATTGACTGAGTAGTTTACAATTGGTTTTGTAAAGTTAGGAATAAAAATATCCCTATATCTGGACCTTTAATAAGAGAGAAAGCATTGGAAGTTGCGGAAAATTTAAAAATGACGGATTTTAAAGCTTCAAATGGGTGGCTTGAGAAATTTTGTCAAAGACATAACATAACCTTTAAAACAATTTGCGGGGAGTCAGCTGATATTAACCTGGACACTGTTAAAGCTTGGAAAGCAAAGCTGTCAGTAATATTGAAGGAGTATTCACCCAAAAATGTGTACAATGCCGACGAGACCGGATTTTTTTACCTTGCGATGCCAAACAAAACGTTCTCTTTAGAAAACGATAAATGTAGTGGTAAAAAAACTGCAAAACAAAGATTGACAATTTTATTTTGTACAAATATGGAGGGTGATAAGAAAAATCCGTTAATCATTGGAAAAAGTAAACACCCAAGATGCTCTCATATCAACAAATTGCCCTTAGAATGGGTATCTAATAAAAAAACTTGGATGACGGTAGAGATTATGACTTCCTGGCAAAAAAAATTTGATGAAAAAATGAAAAAAGAAAATAGAAAACACCACATTCCATTGCAAGCCACTGGATCTAGGAATTATCCAAAACTTTAAGATGACCTACAGGAAGTTTTTAATCAAAAGGCTGCTAACATTCACCAATACCGAACTTCCTTTTGAAGATGCGGAAAAAAGTATCAATTTAACCAGCGCTTTAGTTTGGATATTAGTAGCCTGGAGAAACGTTTCCCCTATTACAATTGCTTAATGTTTTGCGAAAGCAGGATTCTGGGAAATGGTCCTGCAAGATTTCACTAGCTCAGCTTTTTCCTGTGTAACTAGAAGGTAATCCACGTGTAAGCCTTGAAAATTATGCATCTATTGATTGTTTTTTAATTTAGCTGTCACTAATTATTTAATATCAAAGTAAGTTTGAAAATTCTATAAAACAACATTTTATTAGTGGTAATTTACAACAAATGTTGGAAATGACGAAAAAATGACCTGAAGACATTATCTTCAAAGAGCGCCAGCTCCGAAATCAAAGCTCAAAAGTACCGTCAAGCAAACAAAAATCGGGACACTTTGGTTCTACTAGTTAAATAAGCATATCTACTAAATTTTTATAATGTAGTACCTGACCTTCGTACATTGTTTAGAATTAAACAAAGAATAGTGGTGAAGATTTACAGTTCAGGTAAAGGTAAACGTTAATACACTGCATTGAAACAATTGTATTCTTGTATTAAATCCTGCCCCAAGGTTATAACTTAACGTTGTCATATTTTAATTTTTAATATTCAATGAATTTAATATTTTGACCGTATTTTGGTTTTTATGTTTTAGATTTTAAACAATTTTTTTACATCGAATATCAATCTCATTCTCACTATTTTAAACACGTCGCATAATAAAATATCAATTTAATTAACCAAATTAATTGAAATACGAGAAAGGGTTTCGTTTTTTAACATTTTTTTAAAATACGCAATACGAGTGTAGCTGTATCGATTTGCAATCATTTTAATCACTATTTCACTCATATCAAAATTTCACATTCAATGACAAATCAGAGACAGCTGGTATTATCGCGACAATTGATGTTTTCATACATAGTGTCTCTTAATTTTTAATTAAATTATTCATTAAATTGACTTATCAATAAAATCTAAAAATATTTGCAAAAAATTAGTGAATACAACAAGCACATATTATGTAAAAGGAAAAATCTATATTTCATCACACCATTACCTACAGTTTTAAAATCAAATCAAAAAGAAAAATGATTAAAAATGAATAATTGGAGTTTCAGTTAAGAAGTAACGTAACAGCTTTTTGGTCAGTTCTTCACTAGTCCTGGCTGTTTCATCTACTAATTTATCAAAATTATAAAATAAGTCTCTTTCTACATTAATAAATAAGGATTAGACATAAGGTCTTGACTTAAAGTAGACCTTAGTCGATTTTTTTACGATTTTAAAAGTTATCATAAATTTATAAACTATGTAAAGGTTGAGAAGCAGTTCAGAATGTGAGAGTTGAAAAACATTTGAAAATGCGCAAGACAAACACTGAAAACATTGATTCTTCTCGGAGCAATATCTACAAATATCTTTTCTTCTTCAGATTCAGACTCAAATTTATCTTACCGAGAATCTTCATAAATCTGGACAGATTTATAAACATTTTTGGAGAAACGTCATTTCCAGTAATAAATGAAGAATGTCTATTTTCTTTATCTCTAAATTCCATACAGCAGGTGTAGAACACTTTGTTAAGGCGAATGGAATATGATAACCATTTTCTATGAATTCTTTCACCATTCGAATTCGACAAAAGCTATAATAAAGTTTTGAAAAAGACCAATGGTAGTTTGTTTTCTTTTTCTTTACTATCTTGAATTAGGTGTTTCTCCATAATTTTTTAATCCGCTAGGGTTACTTTCGTTGGGGCAAATGAAATATCAAGTTGTTGGATAACAGTGTCAGTTGTCTTTTTGGTGGCTTTGGTTCCATGATTTTCGGTGTCAGAGCTTGAATTAGTCCTCAAAAAAAAAACACTGCCGACAAAAAAAAGACGTTTCTGATGGACGATTTAAAAATGACCGATCGCAAGCGGGCGTAGTTCCTCTTCTCTCATATCCACAAGATTATTTATTATTTAGCTGGAACAACTTGGAGAGCAGATGCAAAGAACTTCGTACAGCTACATTGGCATCAGTTTATTCTACAGTAGAATATTGTGCTCCTGTCTGGTTGAATAGTTATCATACAAAAAAAAATAGATGCCCACTTGAATTGCACTATGCGTATAATTAGTGGAACCATTAAATCTAATCGTCTCGATTGGCTTCCTGTTCTTTGTTATACTCCATCGAACATTCGACGAAAAGCTGCGTTAAAACGAGAATGGGATAAATGCCAACTTAACAAAAAGTTGTTAATTTGGAATGACATTGACAACTCTCCTGCTAAAAAACTTAAATCTCGAAGTCTTATATGGTTGCAAGACTACTTAAGTACGGCTTTTTCTGAAGTTGAAGAGTGGAAAAATTATGGTCTGGAGTTGATGTTTTCAATAAACATCTCATTGATGATCCAACAATAGAAGTCCGGGCTTTGATCAAAAAAGAAAATTTGGTCAAAAGTAAATCGCATAAGAACAGGCCATTCAAAATGCAACTCTATGTTGTTCAAATGGGTGCGATTTCTAATCCAAATTGTGACTGTGGAAACGAACCAGACACAGTTACACATATTGTAGAGGATTATCAATTAACGAAGTTTAAAGGAGGGTTTCAAACATTCATAATTTAACGGACGAATCTGAAGGACATCTGAAGTTCAGCAATCTTTGTATTCTTGTCTTGATTATCTGTTTTCCATTATTTTGTTTTGCTATTTCTTTAACTACTATTTTTTCGTCATTGTCGTGACTGGCGCTTGGACCGGTCCATTATATGTCGTCATGCAATGGCTGTGCTGTTATATTTTATGTTCTTATTTACCTTCTATAATATTTACACCTAATTAATATTATTACATGTGAATACTAAGGTTGGTAAGGGAAATAAATGCTTTGCCAAGACAAACCAATCCACTATTGCACACGGCTTCGTCACCACACTATACAGGTTTATACTGACCTTCTGGGGCACCATACATAACACTTACATCACAATACAATATTTGTATAATGTACCATACGAATAAATAAATCCACAAGAAGAAGTGCTAGGATTAGATGCAGGTGTAGCGAAATCTTGCAAATTCAACAGTGCAGGTACCTTTGATCGTGACATAGATCTTAATATGTTCCTGAGTTTGAAACCGTATACCAAACGAAACGAAAACATTTCCCATAAGAAAAACTAATAAGTTCTCATTCAATAAACTATTGATGTTTTCCAACATTAACGGAATTCTAAATTGTTTAAGAAAATTTTTGGAGAAGGACCTTAACACAACGGCTACATTTGTTTATTCTTTGCATTCTTTTGATAAAGAATAAGTGCGTTTGAATGAGCTCAATATTAAGATGAGGAGGATTAGATTAAAATGAACATTATACCTATTTATTATTATCCGGGTGATTCATTGGTAAATGCGCACATGTTAGGATTATATAAAGGACATCAAGAGGATTCTAAAAAACATACATTGTGCAGGTTCCCGATCCTTTATAACTTAGATAAACAAAAATTTTGTTTGCTTTAAAAAGACACCTTGTATGTTAAATTTTAAAAACTGTTTACATATTTAAAAAGAGCGGAAAAATTGAGGTTAAAATAGACACTTTTCTAGTTTCCGCATTCAATTTTGTTTTAGTGATTAATTTGAGACCAAGTTGAACGTTTCCGTAATACATCGCAATTCCCGAATAAAATTAATTTTATTTTGTATTTAATAAATTTTCTAGTTTAAAGTAATAAAATTTGCATTTTACACAATACACATAAAGAATATTTTAAAGAAACATTGTCTTGTCGTCTTTTTATTGATTGTTTAGACCATTTATTTTTATACTCATTGTCTTAAAAAAGTATTAATTTTTGAGTGGTACAAATTTATTTTAGTTAAAAAATATTTTACAATTTCGTTACATACGTTCCAAGATAGATATGTATGTATTGAAATACGTATTTTATCCTAACTACGGCTCTGGCGATTCGTTTTGCATTTAGACTTGAAACGATAAACTAAAGGGAAACACAAAATAACAAATTTCATTCCTTTCAAACTTAGAAATTCATAAATTCCAAAATAAAAATTTATTTTATTTGAATTTTAAACGGATCAATTAGGTACCTCAACATTTAAGTTTGTGTCAAATTAGTTAAATAAAAATTGTATACAGCAACTAGAAAAGTGTCTATTTTAACTCATTTTTTTTCTGCTACTTTCAAATATGTAATAATATTCAAAATTTTAACATACAGGGTGTCATTTTTAAGTAAACAAAATTTTGAATTTTTTTAAGTACGTACCTAGATGAATATTAATGTTTATACACTATTACATACATTACTGGACAAGAAAAATATGTTGCCAATATCAAGAAAATTCACAATGTGAATGTGAGTTATACGCAAATAAAGAAATAAACAAAATAAATAAAACACCCTATATCTTGGTCATAAAGGATCGGATACCTGTACCATATATGTTTTTTAGAATCCTCTCGATGTCCTCTATCTAATCTTAACGTATGCGCATTTACCAATGAACCACCCTGTATATCAACATTATAACTATGTGAATGTGATATTGAACTTTTACAATTAATCGTAAGTGCTTATAAATTACAGCAAAGGATTGCGACATAACAGTTGCCTTTTCCAGTTATTTAACTAAATTAGTCAAGTAAGTTAGTGGTAGTTCAATTCAACTATTTCAATTTTGGTTTGTCTTAAAAACAATAACCGTTTTTTTTATGTCCCACTTCAGAAAATTACAATACTATTTTTTTGTCAACACGTATCATTTTATTTTCCAAAATTAATGAAAATGTTTGCATCAGTTTTTGCTTCTGTTGTTTATCGTCAATTAACAAATAAGTTACAATTTTAATGCTTAATTTGTGTCAATTACCTCAAGACAAAGATGCTTCAAAAGTCTTGGGGAAATTTTAGAATTTCAAACATTATTGTAGTTTTTCAATGAACCGATCCCTGTTAAAATTATCTCTTATTTCGAGGCATACAAAAGTTATGAAATTTAATGATTTGTTAGAAAAAAAAAAAGTATCGTTAATTCTCAAACTATAAAATTGCATTTCTTTAGAAGCATTTTTCTACAGAATTAAATACATGTTAAATTATTTCTTACAAAGGGAGAAGGTGCATACATTTTGGTAACCTACAAATTAATTGTTTGTCATAGTTTATACCGAGCGGTGGCTACGGCTTTGAAATCAGCAAACTTGGTTTCATGTCTTTGATAAAACAGCTAATAAAGCACTGTTGCTTGTTTGGTCGAGTTTCGGAAAAGATTTAGATGTATCGTATATGCAACCTAACAGTACGCATCTTGTTATCAAAGACATGTAAATTTGCTAATGTTAAAATAATAGCCTTATCTAAAAACTTTATGATCGCTCCGTATTATGGATAAGTACAATAAACAAAAATGTACATGATTACAAAAAAACGACACAAATATATTTTGATTTGTTTCGTTTAATTAGTGATTGTGAAAAACACTGTGTTGATTTAGTGACAGTATTGATCTAACTATTGTTTATAACTGCATTTATTTATTTTATTTATTCGTATGGTACATTATTTTTCATTATTGTA
Source organism: Abscondita cerata (assembly GCA_030710515.1). NCBI lineage: Eukaryota > Metazoa > Arthropoda > Insecta > Coleoptera > Lampyridae > Abscondita > Abscondita cerata. The sequence goes on from JALBCR010001307.1 coordinate 19,958, forward strand.
GGGTGATGTAAGTGTTACGTATGGTGCCTTAGAAGAACGGTGTGGTGACGAAACAGTGTGCAATTGTGGATTGGTTCGTCTTGGCAAAGCATAAGTTTTGAGAACATACCAACCCAACCTTAGTATTCATATGTAGTAAAATATTGATTAATATTATAGAAAGTAAAATAACATAAAATATGACAGCACAGCCATTGCATGACGAGATGTAATGGACAGGTCCAATTGCCGGTGATATTACAATTACATGACATTTATACATAAAAATAGTTGACCCTATGTCGGTCTATCTCAAACTGTGCTCGATAATAGACGGTATTTGTATGAACATGGACCTTTTAATTTATAACCTTAGCGCTGTATACAATGACGCAAATTTAAGGTAGGCGAACACGTCAGATCAAAATTTATTTTTTTTGTTAATTGTTTTGACAATCGAATATTGGGAAAACTGTTCACATGGCAAGTATGAAATTTGACAGCTATAAACTGTCAAAATTGCTTACATGTACTATAAAAAGACTTCCGGTTATCTTCGCATTTCCGATCATGTGACCTCAACTTTTTTTTTCAAATTGGATAACCTGTGTATAACTCATTTTTTGACAGCCCTTTAAAAAACAAATTCAACCAATCCATACTTCTAATGTTTGTAATGTGTAATAATGGTAATATGGGCCATTAACTGGGTAGGTGTGTAGTTTCAAAAATTAATTAGAAAATAAATAAATTAAAAATACGTAACATCTAGGTAATTGAAAAGCACAAACTAAATAAAAAATCGTATGTAAAACTGAAAGCATAATTATTATTATTTTTCACAGTGTCATGACTACAAATTAATGACACTTTTGACCAAACCAAACGCGTAACAAAATGACAACCCATGATATTAGATACTATGGTACGATATTTCTTTTGTTTCTTATCCTCCTAAATATTCATTGTGCCAGTGTACATGATCATTCATTTGAACTACACACCTATTCAGTTAATTACCCGTATTATCATTATTGCACATAAGACTTAACGAAGTGTGGTATGATTAAATTCGTTTTTCAAAAATGTGCCAAAAATGTGTTATTATACAGGTTGTCGCGTTTGAAAAAAGTTGATTTCACGTGATAGGGAATGAGAGGAGTTTTTTTTTATAGTAGATGTAAGTATCAATTTTGACAGCCATATTTGTATGTGAATAGTTTTCAAAATATTGGAGTGTCAAAACACATGTACAAACACTGTAAAATTCAACCTTTGCATTCAATTTGAAGTCCCTGTGAAAATCTTACACTGTTTTTGTTCTTTTGTTATGAAACTGTAATTTTTATTAACCTGTAACCCTTTGGTTTTGTTATTGGCTATGTCGTGCTCAAAATATCGCCTTTTTACTCCACATCGTGTACATATACAGAAAGTAGTCAGATGGAGAATAGGTATGATAATCAAATTATTGTAACTATAAACTTTTTTGGTAATAAGTTAGTGTACAGTAAACACCACTTTATCTCAACAAAATTTACAAATACTATTGAGTTCTATCAAAGCAGACAGATGGTTCTGAAAAAAAAATAAAGTTTAGCCGACAATGACATGATTTTTCAATTCAAAAATTTTGGTCCTTCATACATATTGGCAGGTATAATATGGGAAGTTATACGATAGTCTACAAATATTAATACCCCACTTTTGCCACATTGTCTGACGAATTTGAGTTACTAAATTATGAGTATAGTCCGGGGAAATTGTCCTAAAAAAGGGGGTAAATGGGAAATAATGCAAACGAAAAAAAAACACACAGGTTTGTAAGAGGGTGCTTTTATAAATTTGGGATTCCAAACCCCCAGAGCCCCCCTGACTGCGAAAATGATTAAATAGTGATCGTTTTAGGAGAATTTTGCTCGCTATAATTGTAGTACTCTCGACCAAACTCGAAAAATCTATATTTTTCAAAGTATAAGCTCAAAAATGTGTTTTAAATAAATGAATTTGCTTATATTGACGGAAATCAACGAGTCAAGAGACTTGCAAGACACCTATTCTGTTGAGTTTTTGGCGCCCGACATTTTTGGTCCTATTCCGCCAATTAATTTGACCGACATTTTTCGAGTTATGGCGTCGCAAAGGGTAAAATTATTGAAAGGGGAAAATGCCACTCAGATTGTGTGGTTCTTAGCGGGCAACAATTTTGCTCATCTTACGAATTTGAGAAATCAATAATTTTCAAGATGTAAACCAAAAACTGCTACATTCGCTTTTTAGGAAACAAAATTGCCAATTTCACACGGGGGTCCTTCGAGTTTTGCTCTTTTTCTGCGCACCATTAAGGTCATCGACCACAAAAATTTTGAGATATCAGAGAAAAAGTGCTCTGAGTTATAAAGGATTCAAAATTGTCTTTGTGCGAACTGCTCTGCAGCGCTTTGTTCCCAGGGCGAAAATGCGACTTTCAAACACATTTTTGGTCCATTTCTTGAAAAGTATCGATCGAGCTGAGCAATTCGAGGAATAGGACTAAAATTGTTGCCTCCAAGAAACTGCACAATCTCAATGCGCTAGCTTGGCATTCCGTGGTTTTTTTTGCGTGGGAAGAGGCAAATTTAAAAAATTTTTCGCGGAATAATGATCAAAAATGTCGGGCGTCAAAAACTTAACAGAATGAATGCACTTGTGAAATTCCGCTACTACAAGCAAATCCGTTTGTTTCAAAAATATCAATTTTTGGAGTTTGCTCAAGAGGACTAGAATCGTATCATGCAAAATCCCCTGCCAAACGATCACCTTTGATCGCTTGTATTAGCACGGCATTGCAAGTTATACGGATTTAACCTTTTTCGCAATTATGGGGAGGTTCCACGGGTAGGTCCCGAAAACCCAGATTTATATTCAGCAAGGACTCCCCTACAAGCCTATGTGGTGCTGCTGAGGTCAACTTAATTTTTGTAAATAGCAACCCTCAATTTTTTAATATATTTTTCGATTCCTTAAAAAATTTGTAGTCTTTTGATACCAATTGCACTTTCGAAAATATTCGCATGTTGCTTTGTAAAATAGGATGTTTAAGGGGTAGTTTGATTTCATATCGCTGAATACCCCAAAATTGCATTATGATAGAGTAACACGTGAGTTTATTTTTCTTCTTTTTGAAAGTGAATGAATTACTCAGGGTAGCAGTTACAGGGGTGCAGCACTTTTGGGAATACCCTATAGTCTTAAAAATATGTTTATATTCTGCAGTTTACAAAACTAAGGCAACATGCTATTCTTCAGTTTTTTGTCTATCTTGAACCGTTTAGCCGTAATTGAGCAAACTCATACTAATGGGACACCCTGTATACAAAGTGATGAAAGTTATACTTTTTTCATGAGTTTTCAATTTGATTAAGTCGGGCTTCGCTGTCGTTAAATGAATGAAAAAAATATGCATTCACACGAAGTTGTACACATAATTTTTTTCGCATACTGCCAAATTGAAAATAATTAGGTGAGTATTCCTCCAAAATTAAAGTTTTGTATAACGTTTGTTTCTCGAGCCCTTCTAGGTGAGGTGAATGAAACAACAAACTCAATACATTTGTCAAGAGCCTTGATAAAGCCCTACGCATAGGGGGCGAAACGTCGGCGTTGACAAAGTATTGAGTTTGTTGTTTCATTCACCTCCACCTAGAAGAGCTGGAGAAGAGCAAACGTTATACAAAACTTGAAAATAATTCAAAAGAAAAAAATGTATCTGACAGAAGGTGCAGTAATTCGCGTAGTTTATGACAAACATTTCCAAGGAGACAAGCATTGTTTGCATTGTATTTAATCGTAAAAAGTATTACTTTCATCATGATTTATCGTGTAAAAATTGTAACTTTCATTACGTGTGCGAAAAAAATAATTGTTAACAAGAAATTTTTTTCAAAGGAGAGGAACACCAACTGCAGCGTCTATTCTTTGTAAACATTGATATTGATGATTATCCAATAACATAAATTGGTGAACTACTTTGGTAGGATAAACAAAAGACAAGGAAACGGTGTACAAATATATTAAAATGGTGTCGGCCGGTTTGCGCTCGACCGTTTTGCGCTCGTACCTAAACTCGACCAGTTTGCGCTCTGCAATTTAATTATATAAATTTAAACCTTCCCTATTATCTCCAATCGACCGATTTGCGCTCTCTTGTACTATAAACATTTTGAAATTATCGAGATTTAAGTTGTTTTCATGTGATCGGGGGTAAACGGTGTTGGTTGGTAGGTTACAGTTAGTACAGTTTTTTTCTTTAAACAAAAACAAAAAAACAAACAATTATTTCAAGTAACATTCGTTTATATTAGTTATGTTTGTGTGATGGGGTGGGGGTATTGTTCAAGGGGGCAGTGCGATCGGAGGAAACGGCGATCGGGGAAAACGCCTTTCGTTAAAATACTTTCTATAAGGAATTAAGGTATTTCTCGGCCTAGGTATACAAATAACTATTATATTACAAGAGAGCGCAAATCGGTCGATCGGAGACAATAGGGTAGGTTCAAATTTCTATAATTAAATCGCAGAGCGGGAAAACGGTCGAGCGCAATCCGGCCGTATTCATTAAAATTTTAGATAAATTTTTTATAATTTGGACTGATATAATTTTAATAAACATACAAACCACAGCTTGTTTTCGAGCGGTCTAATTTAATTAAGTTGAAAAAAAATAAAATGCTCGCTTTGTTCGTCACTTATGAATAACATTTTTGAAAAAACGAATGTTTTGCCGCAATGTTATTTATGTAAATGTTATAGAATTGAAATATTTGACAAACCCCAGGTGTGTCGTATGAAGGGTAGTAAAAAATTTTAGAAACAAAGAATTGCAATGAAAATAATATTTTGCCCAGTAAGCATAGTTTTCAGTAGTTTAATACATTCAAGTCCCAATTACGAGTTTAAATTCGAGTTGGATTGTGGCACGATGAGCGAAGCGAACGCTCCACTTATACATTATTTTTTTTAAATTGCATTTTTAACTTAATAAGCATAAACATGTTATTGCTATAATATTATTAAAGTCATTTGGGTTCAACAAAAAAAAACAACTAAATACTTGCATACTGTATTTTGAAGAAATTTATGACTCCCAAATAAATTTTGTGGAACGGCAATCAGGAAATAGCAATCAATATTGTACTCGTACAAGTTTTCTTAATTATAGCATAGATTCCTGCAGAATTAAAGCTGACACCGCTTCACGATTTATTGCTGATAAAATACCGGCCAGATCAAAACGAGGATGCGAGAAAATTTGTTTTACATAATTAAGTAAAAATGCAATCGGGCTAAAACATTCAAAATGATATCCATAAATATTCAGAATACCGTAGATTTTGTTAGAAAACTTCCAATACTTATGCAATAAAACCAATTTTAGTCAGTGATAAGTAGGTTTCCATATCACATAATCAAATAATTTTTATTGAAAAACGGGATTGTAAAAAATGCAATAAACCGTTTTATCAACAAGTGTGTCAATCATCAACACAATTTCAAATTCAACCCTAATTTTTAAATGGATAATGATAACATATAGATTTTGTTGGGTCGTTGAAACAGTCAGTTAATATCAAATTTGACTTCAATAGCCCTTGAATGTCAGGTAACGCCAATCACAATTAATTGATGAATTCACAAGGAAAAGTTTTCAGTAAAAAATTTGTTAGAAGATCTATAAAATTGGTAAATTTATTCAAATCTAAGTTAAAATTTAGTTCAGGGCGTTCAAATAAATCTGGTACGATTATACTGAAGCTTATACAAAATTAAGATAAAAATCGCACAAATCAATTATTCAACACTGAAAGGCATTTGAAAGGAGTTTTAATGGATAGTGGAAGTCGATAAGTGAAAACAGTTCTTCGTATAATATTAAAACAAAATTCTATCAACCCGTGAGCTTGTTAAGTTTAATGGCATTTTAATGTGATTTTATTAAAAAGAATGTATCTAATAGCAACGGCAAATTATAATTTTGAACTCGTTACATACAAAAAAATTTAATTATTGTCTGTAGCATAACTATCATAAGATACAGTTAGTTAAGTCGACGAAATCTTAATCTTTATAACAATAAAAGTTAAAAATATTACAACAAACTAATTATTGTGTAATGTTGTGTAATTTTTCTATTACTTTATAGCGTTTATTATCGTTTCACTTCCGATATAAATATTCATGACTTATTTTACTACTATTCCTATAATTTAAATGTTCTTGAATACATGAAAATAAAATTTTGGAAACTAAGTGAAATTAAAAATCGAATACGTACATTTAACGGAACGTAACACACAACATAGAAAGTATCGTTAACCTTTTGCCCTCACATAATTGTTTTGCGGTAAAGTATACAATTACAACCGAGATTCTGTGCAAGATCATATTTCATATTTTTAGAATCAATTTTGCTAAGAGACTTTGAACAATAACGTACTTACTGAAAAATCAAACGCCGGTTCTTACCTGAAACAAAAAACTTAATGAATAAATTGTAAAATATCAGACGAGACTATACTATTCAGAATGCCAAAATTAGACAAAAATTAAATCAACGATGTACAAATAATAAAATTATTAAACAATCCTTATATATTAGTTTACATTTATTTTGTATTTTGGTTTTTTAATGGAGTAACAGTAAATTTTTCCATAAGCTTTAGGCACGTAAATCTGTTTAAAAGCATCGTAAAATACGTTACTCAAAAGAATTTTACTTAGATATATCAAAACATTTGAAATTCAGTATCGAAAGAGTTTATAAATTCAAACAGAAAACCCCCTTTTTTTAGATAGTCGTATGTGAATACATCAAATGCGCTTGAACGATAAATAAATAACGTTTCTGGGTTTTGCTTATCGCAGAACGCTCTATTAATTATATTATAATCAGATGACGCTATTAAAAGGATTTTTAATTTTTATGTAGCTTTTGAAGTATGTGTCATCCAAGTTAAATTCATCTCTTTCAAGTGAGGTAATAAATAGTTTTATGAGACCGTATGAAATACACTTCACTTCGCAAATTTATTTGTACTGATTATAATAATAAGACTAATAATGCCTTTCTGACCAGAGGTTTTATCAATGAAGCCTATAAAAAAATATAGTTAATTACGTTTCTTAATAAAAATGATTAAAGAATGCAGAATCAATGCAATTACGTAAAATGAACAATTAATAGTAGATTCTGTAACAACGTTGGAATGAAAATTCGGCACGAGTGGAAAATTTCGAACGCGAATGTTAGCGGGCCTTCTGGTAGGAACGTGGTGGGTGGATCAATTAAGACTCCAAGTGTACGTTTTGGTCAGAAATTGTCTGACCTTTCCGAATATAAAGAATTAGAAGTCAAAAATTGAAAAAGTTTTTGTGATTATCTTCATTAAGATCTAGACATAAACAACAGACAATTTCTGATCGAAACGTCGGCACTTTCTAAAGTACTTGGAGTCTTAATTGATCCACCCACCACACTTCTACCAGAGGCCCCAGGATTGGGAAAATTTAAGTACGTTATTAAAATAAGCACGGGTTTTAATTCAAGTTAGAATGAATATTCGATACGAGTGGAAGATTTTGAACACGAGCGTTTGCGAGCGTGAGGAATCACGACTAGATCGAATTTTAATTATAATCGTGGTTTCTCCACGATTACATCTGGTTCACTCGATTTTCCTTTATTTTAAAAACTTAAATTAATACTTGCCTCAAAACATCTAACACGTTGCATTTACATTTGACACTGACAGTTATCAGAAAATCATGGCTGCCTAATTATTTCGTGGATTTATTTTATCTCAAGGGCGAACATTTCTATTTTTTATTATTAAAAATGATTTCAGAATTACTACATTCTACTAATGGTCGTGGAGAAAATATTTACTTTCATGAACAGACGTTCAGGAGAATTTTGTTAGTTTTTGTTAGTAGGAGAGAAATGGGAACAGTCATACAGGAAACAGTGACACAAACAATTTCAAATTTTGTCGGAGATTAAACCATAGGGTTGGTTACATTGCGTAATTCCGAAGGTCTTATAAAACTGACACTTTTGTGGCAGTTCAGTTACGGTCTTGTTTGAAAACGCGAAGGCGAATTGAAGGTAAGCAAAGCCATTCGAATCTTATTACATTAGTCTATTGATTACTGTAAATTGCTCAGGTTTGAAATTAAGAAAATTATGTGAGAGAAGCAGAGGATCTAGCTATCTGGTATGAAAATTCGCCAAACCGCTAGAAATAAGAACCTCCCTCATCTTTCAAATCCTGAGCAGATTTGTTAAGAAATGCAGAATGATTCTTTATGCCGGATGTTACACAATTATTTTTTCATGGAATTAGAGCAACCACAAAATTTAGGAGGTGATCCCTCATCATAAATTAAAACATGTGAAAATCCGAACTACTTTTAAAATTTTATGATCTAAATGCAACACAAAATTTATATTATTAACCTAGCTTCAGACAGAGAAATAACATATGTTTACAAATTAACGGGTTTGAATAATAACAAAATAAAAAATAATTTTTAGAGACTCAAAGCAAACAAGACTTTAATTATTAGTAACTGAAATAAATTTTGTGATCACTCGGTATATCGGTCATTCGGCAGCTCGGTTGGTATTAGTATCGTCTGGCAATGAAATACATGTGAATTAAACGTTAGTGAATGTTTTCGATTGCTCCAGTAATTGGTTTTATAATTATTTTTACATAATAAGAGTAGTAAACGGCATTTTTGTTCGAACGGGACAATTGTGCACGACACGCGAAGCGGGACTGCAATAAATCACGCGAGAATGAAAACGTTTACTGGTCGTATTATGTACCAGGTGGCCAAGAAAGGCAGCTGGCTATATTTGGAAAACTAGAAATCGTAAGAACCTGGGGAAAAAAAATTTATCACTAAAGTGGCCAAGAGAAAACATTGGAAATTATTTTCAAGTTTCTACGATGCTCCCAGAGGGCACATTTCACCTCTTAAATATAAGAATCAAAATTTATACGGATTTTGAACAGTAAACATAACTTAGAATTTTATGTGTTTTAAAGCTGATGTAAGATTGATACTTTTGTTTTATGACTTTTTACCATATCTCTTAAAATAAAGTAGTGGGGGGCAATCATCGATGTCTTCCAATATATATAAATAACTTTAAAACGGCTATACGGATTTCAACAAACTTAGTGTCCTTGAAAACCGTAATTCAGAAAGTATTAGACGTGCTATTAATGTAAAAATTTTTGTTTTCTCTGCCGCCGCTAGATGGCGTTCCTTGACATATCAACAAAAATAAGGTATTTTCTCAAAAAAATAATAACAAAATACATTTGTAAGAATCTAGTAAAAACCGTATCTCAATATTTTTTTTCTAAGCTAAATTATTGCAAAATAACTGTAACAAGGCAATTAACAACAAAAACAAAAATTAGAGCAAACTAACTTTAACAAAGTAATTAATAACTCAAAATAAACAAAATTTGGACACATGATACACGATCTATAACTAGCCCTAGAATCCTAGATTCAATTTTTTGCCTTCTAGCCAACAGGCTGTCTCAATTTCAGCCGCCGAAAGGTACGAATTTTTTTTGTTCTTTTTTCCATTTTCTTTTTTGTAGTACAGGTGTGACATAAAGTAAGTTTTTCAATCGTCCCCACAAATAAAAATCTAAGCAAGTTAAGTCTGAGAACCTAGGTGGCCATGGAAATACACTACCCCTTCCTATCCATTTTCCGGGGTAAGCTTCAATTAAAAACTTTCGCACCCTTGCTGTAAAATGGGCTGGACATTCACCATGGTGGAAGAACATGTCACGACTAATTTCTAGAGGAACATCTTTTCAAAAATCCACACTACACGTTTATAGACCAACTACATTGGTGCTGAACCCTTTATAACCAGTGGGGATTAGTGTGCGACCAATAGTGCATGTTATCCTGATTTACATTCCTGTTGCTATGAAATGTGGCCTCATCTGTCCATAATATGCATAATATAGTCTCCTAATTCTCGTCAATCATATTTCGGAGCCAGTGACAATAAACTGAATCTATGGTCAAAATCATCATCACTTAGAGCTTGATGTAACTGATGTGATACGGATGCAGCCTAGAATACTTACATATGTTCTTTTAGAATTCTTTGAACAGAAGTTCGAGTTATTCCTAGATCCCTCGCAATAGTAATAAATATACCAATACATTTATAGTATTTTCTTCTGCTCTACCTCTTCTCAATCTTAAATATTTAGGTATATTTTCCAGTTGTTCGGATACGATGAATAAGTTTAAGTAAAACTTTAATACTTGAATGACGCTCATTAGGATACTCAACCGAATATACTCTAGCTGCAAGAGTTGCATTATCATTGCAGAGAAAGTAAATCCGAAACATATCAAAAACTTCCACAGGTGGAAAGGCATTTTTTTAAATGTATTGCACGCAGAAATGTAATGGCACAATATTTGACACTAACAAATTATCTTTCAATCTGATTTTCAAAGCATCTTGTTTTTTTGTTTTGTTATTAGGTATTTGCCTTGTTACATTATTTTGCTATAATTTAGCTTAGGAGAAAGATATTGAGATGCGAGTTTTTACTAGATTCTTACAAATTTATTTTGTTATTATTTTTTAAAAAAACTATATCGTTTCATTTAATTTTTGAGAAAAAGCGTTATATTTGCTGTTATGTCAAAAAACGCCATCTAGCGGCGGCAAACAAAACCAAAACTGTTACATTAATAGCACGTCTAATGCCTTCTGAAATACTCTTTCAAGGACACTAAGTTTGTTGAAATCCGTTTAGCCGTTTTAAAGTTATTTATATATATTAGAAAACATCGATGATCGCCCCCCACTACTTTATTTTGAAAGATATGGTAAAAAATCATAAAACAAAAGTATCAATTTTACGTCAGCTTTAAAACACATAAAATTCTAAGTTATGTTTACTGTTCAAAATCCGTACGACTTTTTGTCACAAATTTTTTATTCCAGGTTCGTACGACTTCTAGTTTTCCAGATATAGCTGCAAAGGCCCTTCTTAGTGGACCACCGGTACAATACTTGTTCTACGCCCACAAATAAAAAAAATTAAAATCATTAACATTTTAATAAACTGAAGTTGTCAATATGAATAAACTCAAATTCTCAATTCACTTAGCAATGATGGGTAGATTTGTGTACATTTTATTTACATAACCAAATCAAAATCGCTGATAGTAAAAAACTGAAGAATCAATTGAGAATATTATTCATGTTGCATATCTAGACCTGACAATAACGCTAAATATTCTCAAAGAAAAGCTTTCTAAAATATTTTGAATAAAATAAAATGTATACGTAGTATAGAGGTATATTTTCGACTGACTATATGACCTTTAATAAATAATTGATAACTACATACTTATGTTATTTGTAATGCAATTAACTTTACTTATAATTTCATAAGAGCTTAATAATTTCGAAATTTTTGAGTGCATCCTAACAACGCCCTATTAATTTGCACGAGCGGAACGCTGCTGTAAGCAAACAAGAAATAGAAAGAATGGTCGAAATGTGCAATCAAAATATGCCCTTGGGATTACAACAAAAATTCTTTTTGATTGCCGGCTACGAATTTGCGTGGAGGGGAAGAGAAGGTGTCACATGTCGTCTTCACCACTTTTCGGAAGAAAAGGATAACAAGGGCGCCAGTACTGGCCGCCTAGAGTACAATCCTGTCTTCACGAAAACCTGTCAAGGAGGGGCGAAAAGTTAGCTGATAGCAAATAGTTAATTTCTAATACAAATTCTCCTCCAGACTTATGTCCAGTTCGGTAATACCAACGTTGCTTGCATTATAAGGCAATAAAATTTCATCTGTTTAGTTTGTTTAAGAAACTTTTGAAAAAAGAACGAGATTTATTGCCAGCTACAGATTATTTTGACAGCAAACCCAAATTGGCACAATGTTTCTTCCAAAGGCTGGTACAAAAATATGCCTATAGGACGGAACACCATTTCAACTTAGATGAATATTTTAGCTCAGAAAATTGTAATCGACCGGTCAAGATCACAAATCACTCCATACGAGGTAGTGCCGTTTCAAATTTAGTAAAGGAAGGAGTTAATGAAGAGCAGCTAATAAAAGTTACAGGGCATAGTAATGCGCATTCAATACGTCCCTATCTACACGGATAGTGGAACGTATAAGGAATGATTCTGAATCACGTGTTGTTGTTAATTCAAATATTATCACTAGTTCTGAAGTTCTGAAAATTCAAAAAATACGCAATTTTTTAAACTTTAACGGATTTGGCCAAAAATGACTGTGATTGTTAGTACTTATACCCAAAGTACCCAAAAAAATGTTAAGCTCTTTTTTGATAAAAATTAAAGAAGATCTCCATTAGATGACAAACAAGCCCAATCGGTGATAATGATTTTTTCACTATTTTCGACTTTGACCCCCATTTTTAGTCACTTTTCGGTTTTTTAAAAATCTAAAAAAAAAACTTTAGACTCCCTGGGACATAGAAAACAAGAAAAACCCGGCCCCAACCCGGGAACGAAACTTGATTTTTATTTTGTTACACAGTGTAATGCGGAGAGGTTTCAGGGTTCGATGATTGAAGGAGATGTACTAGAAGAAAACGTAGGTGAGAAAATAAACAGATCGGTGCTGCAAACTTTACCGAGATGTTTAGTTAAATCCTAGCACCTTGAAAAATGAGTGTTATGGAGCAATCAAGGGCAAATGCTACGAAACGAAATAAATCACTCGTAACCTAATATGGAGAGTTACTTATTAGATCGTTCAGTGCACTGTTCATTCATTTAAGGGCAAAATTTGTAACTTGTTGCAGCTTATTTAACTTTAGTTGTCAACAAAATTTATGGTTTTTGGTAGAAAACATTTAAAACCTTTTGTTGAAAGACGACAATAATTGTATGATTACACTATGGGTTCTAACGCTCGTTAGTTTAATGCTTTAATCCAACCATTAAAAAATCTTGATTGTATTACACGAGGAGAAAATCACAGTTTTCATGCGAGTGTGTTAGCTGCGCGAGGGTGGTAGCCAGAGCGCTCATAATCATGAGCAATGAAACATGATTTTATCCTCAAGTAATACACTATACTTTTTCCACGACCAATATGTAGTATCTATGAGTTTTATCAAAACTTAATTTTAGATTTAACTGTCAGTTTGATAATTAAAAAAAATATAGCTGTTTTCATGACTACCAAACATTTTTGATTCGTTTCTTTCGCCATATTCGGATGTGAGTTGTTTTCTTGTGACCGACAGTTTCGGGGTGAAAAAAAAATCCACAGCTTCCTCCGATCAACAGCCAAGGGTCTCAACGGCAAACGGCACAAATATATAATTGTTCAACAAGCAACTGTAAGTGCAAAGCTTTCTTTTGCAGCCAATTTCGCAACAGCACCAGCATCAGAGTCAATAAAGTCATATTCTCTTTAATAGGTTCAGTGTACATCATTTGCGAATATATAGATCTAAACACTTCAGAAACAGTTTTTGGTAAAATTGACCTATTTTTCAAGGGTCATATCTCGTTTACTGTTAGAGCTACTGATCTCAACTTGGCCTGAAATTGTCACAAATTGAATGTAGTTTAAAAATTGTAGGTTAGTTTCCAAATTATTTGGGCGCTCTTTGGAGCTAAGGTAATCGAGGTCAATGAAACTGACATGCCAGTCAAAAACGTCAAGTGAAATAGGCACCCAATTACCTTAACTCCAAAGAAGGCCTAAATAATTGGGAAACTAACCTACATAATAAGAAATTAAAGAGTTTTACCATCAATTAGTAGTTTAAAAATGATAATCGTATTTATGCCGCTAGGATGTATTGTTTCAGAGCTAGTTTTTGGGCTGTCCTGAAGTTAGCACAGAGTTTTGGAAATGCAAAATTGAGTATGAATTACTGGGCCATACCTAACAACATAAAAAGAAAAACGTACAGATACATTTTTTGCAAGATTTACCTATTTTTGTGTCTAATTCTACTGGGCTATGACTTCTAATTCGAATTTTATTTTAACACAGTATTTTTCAATTAAGTACCTACAATTGTAATACATGTTTCTAATTTCCCTCATACTAAAAATTAGGTTATATTACATGCGTGACGCGATACTACTACACTGACTAAACACTTAAAGTTGTGAGATTTTAGAAAAATTTATTTTAGAACTGATTTTTAAGCTAAATCATAGAAATATTAAGTAGTTAAATGAAAAACAGCTTTAATAAAAAGTAGACCAGCAACGATAATACTAATAAGTTATTAATCAGCTAATAAACATTTACAAAAAAAGCTTGCATGAAGTTTTCACTTGGAAGATCGCAATAAATCGTATTTCCTTTACGAAGATGGTATGTGGGTGAACCATTGAATAACAAACAGATGTTTTGTTTTAGTTTCTAGATGCGTGCATCTAACAAGCTAGTCTTTGGATTTTTATAAGATGCGCATTAAGTTTAATAGAAAGCAAAAGTAGTCACGTGCCGCACTTTCTCTAGGGTTGAATATACTTGTAATTTAACGTATAATTATTTTCAAATTAATATTTATGTTTAATTAATTTCCATATGCATGTGTGCGTGAATAATTATTCAATTTCACTGATTTTTGGATTGCATTTACTTAAGTATTTTGTTTTGAAACGTGATGATAATAAACTTCTAAAGACTAATGAACAGGAATCATTTCAACAATTGTGGATAAATAAATACGGGTTTCAAAGCATAAATAAAATTAGAAGCGCTTTTATTTGTTAATGACTGTTTTGGTTCCAAATAAGAACGCCTTTTATCAAAACTGATTGAGTGTTATAAATTTTAATAAAACGGGCTTAATTTCGTTTTCGTTTATAAATCGAAAGTACTGAAACTTTCAATGTTTCTCAAGAGCTTTCTTTTTCTAAATTAAGTATTAATTATGTCGAGCAAACACCGTGTTTGTATGAGCATTATTTCCAAAAAACGGTAGCTTTGTTTTTAGAATTGTCTTCTTAACCAAAATACTTTTTTTGGTTTAAATTATTTTTCGGGTGCATTATCGGATGTTTGTATGTCAGTGATTTTGGGGATTTTAATGGAATTCTTAAACTTCGAATGAAAAGTTAATACAATACGTTAAAATGTCGTCGTGCAAAACCTTTTGAATTAAAAAGGAACTTAAATTTTTAAAGTAATAAAAAAATGTTGGGGAGCTTTAGAATATTTGCATGACAAAATGACTGATTCAATTTAATGTAAAAGATTAATTGAAAAACATAAAAAAATATTTTATAATAATTTCAATTAGTCTACTTACAAAAATTCAGTCGCAAGGTGAATTAAAAAGCAATTGTAATTTTTGTAAAGTTTTATAAAATCGTATTTGTGGTAACGTTAAAATTTTTCATTAGGGCATTGTGCTGTTAATTAAAAAAGTTCAAAGAAACATCAATTTAGTTTTTTGTTGATCTCAAAAGTAAATGGTTGTTGCTTTTTAAATTATATAAGGTCTGGAAAAACTAATAATGTACAATTATGTTACATTTGACATTTTATAACATCGATGTTTAATAATTAAATAACCGTGATCAGAAAAGAAATTAGAAACAACTACCGTAGCGATAACTAGATTTAAACATTATTCTTAATATTACACAACAGTAAAAAGCATATGAAAACTAGATAATGAAGTTAGCAATGTCAACCTTAGATTTTATTATAAATGTAATTTGATTACTCTTTACGTATTTCAAAATTTATCAATTTCTATTGACAGAAAAATTTACGACTTACGGAACCAGAAGAAATTAAAAAATAGACCCAATGGTGCAAGAAGTTGACGTGAAATTTGTCATCGGTTCTACTGCTTAAAAAGGTTATTAAAGTTACGTAAAATTAGATTGCATAATAAAATGTGATTTTTTGCAAAAATAATGAACATTCGGAACGGAAACGGCAAAAATTCTTTTAAACTGAACTGATGAAAGCTTTACAGCATTCTAAGACAATTTAATGATATGAGGAGAATATCTTCTTAGTTTTACAAAAACTTTAAGGCACAACGGAAAAAGAAAACCAAACAGAATTGAACTGCTACAAACATTGACAATAGTTATTTGTGTAAACGAGGGTGTTGCTTGGAATCAAATTTATAGTCCAAAAGATAGGGTTAACTTTTAGTGACTTTGGAAAAATAAATCCAGGCGTGTCTCAGGAGATTATGCTTGGGGCAATTTTATTTCCAAACTATATGTTTTATGCAGGATGATTTGCTTAAAAATTGAATGAGCTTTGATTTAAAAACATACAGATGATAAGGTGAGATGTATTTTGAACAAGGAGGATAGGGAATCTACAAGAGCTAATTTAGATGAAAAATACAGTTACTGCTGTATTAAGAAGAGGAAATGTGGAGGTATCAATGGGGTTACTGATACAATAGATCCAAGTGTGGGTGTTGAAAATATGATGGAAATAGCAAAGAAAGAAAAAGAAATGAGCAAATAAAATAGATTCCGATGGGGAAGTAGGAGATCTAATTTTGTAAAATTAAAATTTAGAAATGGCTGAGAAAAAAGATGATTCTGAAAGAGTTGGGATTCCATGAGTGGATGCTTAGAGCAAAGGAAAGGAAAGAATACGCGGATATACAAAAAGTTGCAATGCGAAGTACGTGAGTATCATAACAGGAAGGATGAAGGATATTTAATGGGACGTATTTAAAATATGGAAGACAAGAGAAATCAAATGATAAATAATAAGGAAACAAATATTGATAAGAACATGAAAGAAAACAATAAAAAAACTATTGCCAAAAGCAATGAAATAAAATTTGAAAGAATTAAAAAATAATAAGCTATTAGAAATTAATTAATTAGAATAAAGACAAATTTTTAAAATAGAAATGAAAAACCAAAATTTATAAAAAAAAGATCAAAATTGCTTAACACCTCATCAAGAAAGGGACCAAAAAGCAACAAAGCTCTATGCAAGTGGCCACAAAACTTTAATAAACAAAAAAAAAGTAAGTCAGGTTGGACAGAAAGAAAAGTCAATACAGGATGGAGATTACATGATACTACTATACAGGGTGTTTTTAAACGCTTGGGCGAAACTATAGCAGCAGAAAGAGGGTACAAAATTATGAATGTTGATATAGAAACCAAAGCCCAGGTGCACCCTTTTGACTAAGAGCTGTAACTGGTCAGGGGTGCGTTTTTGGACGGGTTTTTATTTTGTGGCGATGATTTAGGTAACACCTAATTTTAATTCAGTCAGTCAGAAAAGCATCAGTTTTATTTTTTCATTTCATGTTATTTAGGTCAACTTTCAAGTTTTGCAAAATTTTGATTTATTTACAGGTATTATTTAAGTTCAGTTACAATGAGAGGTAAAAAACAAATTTTCCTTTTTTATTTCGTGGAAAGAAGCAAAGTCTTTTATATATTGTAATGTGAGCTTTATGGTGTGGAATAACAAAGAAAAATGTTCTACTGTGGTACCAGGGCCAGGAACAAACCAGCGGTTATGTTGCCAGTCTAAAAAAAAAGTAATGTGATAAAGTTCACAAAATTGTTAAAAAAATAAATTACAGCCTCCGAAAAAGAGTTTTATTCCGTAGTCATCTGAAGTCAAATTGAACAGCAAAAGAAAATAAGGGAGAATCCGGATGTTATTGAGGTTGGATTCAGATCTGGTTAAGCTACAAGGTTTCTTCCTTTCTATTGTAATGTTTATGGATCTCGATAACCTCCATAACCATTCTGTTATAATAACTGTTAGCTGCTGCTATTAACTTAGAGTTTTCGAAGAGTACAATGCGATCCCATTGCTAAACCCATGTTTGCTACCGCTGATTTTCGGTGGTTACAGTTTATTTGGTTGATTCTTTAAAGCCCCAGTTAAATTAATCTTTTAGTGGTTTACTATCTACACTTTGCCATAAGATCAAGGTATACCGTAAACTGGGGTGACTTTGGGACAGCCAGGTGACTTAGTGACAGAATATGTATCTGCCGTGAAAATTTGTTAAATAAAGCACTTTTGCACGTTTAGTGGAATTTTTTGGGGGAACACTTAGTGACACACATTTTTATATGATCACCGTTTAGAACAGTACCAATATGAAGAACATAGTTTTAGGCTATTACTCATGAACTCATCCGGCTAAACGCCGATTTTCTGTTTCCATGAAAAGTAGTAGGTGTCACAAAGTCACCCCATTGAGTGGGGTCAAATTGTGACAAATATTTTGAGAATAATTTTTCTCTGTCAAATGTTAGGTTCACTAATATGCGTTAGATTAGTAGCCATTTATAATGTATCAAATGCTTTATTTTTATAAAATAGAATTTTGTAATCGACAAAAACTGCTAAATCTGTTACAAAGCCACCCCAGTTTACGGCACGGTAAACTCCAGCTGCTACAAGAGGGCCTCTTTCGTCCTTTGTTAATTTGATTGTCTGCTGAATTTTCTTGGTTGGTTTTAAGGTAGTCGTCAGACAACGGAAATTGTGGTTTCTACAAAAAACTTTCTCATTAGTATCAAATTCGCCAAAACAGCAAAATTTGAACAGAAAGTTTTAGTACGAAGTTTGTAAAATATATGGCAAAGATAAAACGTAGAGCAAACTTACAGGATCTCCAAAATATCGATCATTTCCTACTTTTCTGGATAAGCACTTCTATTTGTACCTCCGAAGTTTATCTTGCCGAAGGATTTTGGCCGCACCTTAAATCAAAATTGGTATGATTTGTCAAGGTGCATTAAAATATTATGACATACAGTAATTATTTCAATTCGTTGACTAGAAAACCGCTTTACACTATAACAACCGCTATAGCTTCGCAACCGAATAGCCAAAAAACGCTATCAATATAGAACTATTTAACAAGTGTTCAAATAAAAAACTGGGCCGAGCAGGTCAAGAATGGAGCACGAAACTTATCCGCAGTACACATAGCTTGGATTTTTTGTCCTTCCAATAGAAAGCATATTCGAAGTTAAATGACATAAAGAGAAGGAACAAAACCGCACAAAAACCTAGAATTAAATTGATTTAATTATATTTACACAGTACACAAAAGTACAGTAACATAATGAGTGGTGGCATTAAAACTTGACATAAATGTAACTTAAAAATTGACAGAAATGAATGTTTTTCTAAATACTTTCAATTTTAACCTAAACCATTTAAGTTTTATATCAGCTGACTACTTGGTTAAAAAATTACCAAATCTCAAACAAATATAACCGAGAAAGTTACATTCTAATTTTTTATTTTTATTATTTATATCTAAAACATAGATAAGTAATATTATCCCGGCTTACTTTAGTCATTTATTAATCAGATTTTGCAAGATTTACTCAGTGTCAGTATAATATAGTTACAAAGAAATGACTTACATTTGAACAAAATAAAGTGTAACTATTTTAAAAAACAAAAAACACTTAGTTGGTGTTGTAGAACTAAGTAGAATTTAGAAAGCGCCATCTATCGTTGAAATGTTCCGGCATATAAATTTGTAAGAAGTCGATTTTTGAGACTGGTTGCATACTTATTCATGTTTAATTCAATAGCATTTCCTATACTTCATTTTAAATCAAGTTTTAATTGCATTGGTCGCACGCTGTTAAGTAGTTTTTAACAAAATAAACATAGAAAATGAGATTTTTCTATAGTTTTGGCGGCAATCAAAACCAAAATACTATGGATAAAGACGTTAGCCATTGTATTGGTGTAAGTAATATATTACAGGTACAATTTTTATAAGAACACATATTTTGGGTTCATTTTATAGAAAAACTAAGTACTCATCGATTTTATGTTTTGATCCTTTGTGCAGGCGCCCTTAGATCTCCTCTATACAATTGTCTGTTAAGGGTTTATTATTGTCCTTGACATGACAGATGGCTGTGTTTCAGGTCTTGTGAAAGTGATCTTAACCGAATATTTATTAAATTAAATTAATTGGCAACTAACTAATAACGAGAAAAGCAATTAGAGTGGCCAGAGAAAACGAATTGTTTTGAACTGGAACTTTACCTATATCCTCAGAATCAAGATTTAAAACTAAAAGCTCTTGCTAAAAAAATTTTTTGAATTTTTTAATAGACCTTTCAAAGGAAAAAAGATAGAAATTATGCGCAGTGACACTGAATATATGTGGGTATTGTCAGAGGGGTAACGATCAACCACATCATTTCTTACGTCAAATGTAATGTCTAATTTGACACTAGTTTGAAATTATATTCTAGTTTCTGCTTTATTCGTTGTTAATTATCACTTGTCAAATCTGACGTTCAACTTTCAAACCAAAAATATCTCCACAAAGTAACTAACAAATCCACATATCTGTAATGGTATGGGGTAGTGACGTCACGAGCTAGGTCCGTTGGTGGAAACAAAAACGAAAGCTATTGAATGTTTCTTTCGAACCGGTGTAAGAATAAACTGAGAATTTCAATTTAATGTTATAGACTTTGTTTACAATAAAAATGTTAAATTGCAAACGTTTTATGCATGTGATTCTGTGGATGTGGCTAATGTTCCAGTTCATAACAATTTACTATTGTTACATTTTATTATTATTTATTATTGTGCTTTGTCATTTGCATGAATACACTCGTTATAAAATAATAATATACATTAATCATAATAAGATGTAAAATAAAAATCTATAATTTAATACAAAACAGAGCATAAGAAAACATAGTAAATATATTTGTAAATATGATCACAATTTGAGACTAGATTTTATCATTAAGATAATGATTAACTGAGTAGTATGTTTTGTCTACAAGATATTGCCCCAGTTTACATTTAAAGACCTTACTGTCATTTACGGATTTTAGTTCATGGGTTTAACTATTATATAGTGTTATGCCCATATAATGAGCACCTTTCTCAAACAATGTACTAGTGTGAGAAGGAATAGCAAAATTGTTTTTAATACCCGTGTTTAATCGAATGTTCTTGACAAATTGACAAATGCACAAACATTAAGTATACAGTATGTCCCCGGATTGAGTTTAAAATAGGTATGATTGACCAAAAATTTTGGAATTCGTATTTCATATTTTGGGATTCCGCCCTGCTTGGTCTGAAACTTATTTTTAGTTTACTTTCGATTTTTTCAAGTCAAGTGGCCCTTGACAGTCGAGCAAACACTATTTTAGTTCTAGGTAAACTACCCTTTTCGTTTACAGTACGCCAAAGTGTTACTAAGAAAAGTTGTTCAGAATTAACAGTTATGGCGTAATGCAAATTTTCAGAATGATCGGCCTACTTTGATAAAATCCAGTCTTAAAGATTCCGATGAGTTACCCCAAAATAATATACCATATGATATATGAGATTCTACATATGCGTAATAAAATTGTTTAATTGATGCTATACTAAAGAAATTTTTCAGATTATTAATTGCGTAGACTGGTGATTTAAATTTGGAAGCTACATGATCTATGTGTGACTCATAAGTGAAATTTTTATGTATACTTAATTCTAAAAACTTTGTACAATTTGTTTGCGATATCGTTTTGTGATTGTGCCATAAAAGGACACTCTTATTTTGACGATTTCGGTTATTCCGAAATTTCATATAGTTTGTTTTTAATAATAATTAACAACTTATTCTTAACGCGCCAGTTTGACATATTTTTTATTGCAGCGTTTGCGTGCTCTATGGCTGTAATCTCATTATTATGAGGTATTAAAAAGGACGTATCGCCAGCAAATTGATAAAAAGAGAGAGATTTGAAGTTTAATATCATATCATTACAATAGATAATGAAAACAAGCGCAGCAAGAGTGGAACCTTGTGGTGCTCCTCTGTTAATACTTTGTAGTTCTGATTTACATTCATGAATTTGAACAAACTGTTGCCTGTTAGTTAAAAAAGATTTCATCCAATTTAGTGGAGTTCCTCTTATACCTACAGATTTCATTTTATTGTTAGAATTTTGTGGTCTATTAGATCAAATGCTTTCGTACCATCAAAGTATATACCTAGAGAACATTTTTTATTATCAAGAGACTGTAAGATGTCATTTTACAATCAAAAATTGCAGTTGTTGTATTTCTTCCATCACGAAATCCGTGTTGTTAAGATGACGGCAGGTGTATTTATCAAGATAAAATTTTAGTCTGTTGTGATAACATTTCTCAAATAAAATAGTAGTACAGAAATAGGTCTAAAGTTTTCTATATTAGTAAGGCTACATTTTTTATGCACTGGTATCACCTTAGATACTTTAAGCTTTTCTGGAAATACACCAGTTAGAAATGATTGATTAATTAATTTAAACAGTGGTTTACATAAGATGTCAAAATTATCTTTTATCTGATTACCAAGTTCTTAATGTTAAATATAAATTAAAAACTACTTTAAGAAAAGAGATTGTACAATCAAAACGATACTATAATGCGGAGAACAATATTTTGTTCAGGTCAAACGTGTGCAATGTAGACTGGATTTTGCTACAAGGAAATTATAGCAATCATTTTATTTAGTTATAATCCCCATTGTTGCTGATTTTCTTATTACCGTAGTTGCCGATGTTCCTCGTAACTTCGCATTCTACTTGTGTCGGTGAATTTACATCTTCTGATAATATTGGTCGGTAATGGATCCTTGATGGTTGCAAGCGGTTGATTTTGACGTTCAGTTTTTGTTGTTTTTGTAGTTTTTTAATTCGTCTGATGAGTTTTCTACGATCTTCGGTTTTAATGCTTCTTATCTTGACAGTACGTAACTTTTGACCGTTCTGCTGAATAGACGCTATAATGGGGATCCTACAGTATTATTTTTAAGGTGTCACGCTAGTTTAGCAGAGCTTGATTTCTTGATTCGATTTTTAGCAATGCTTACATGTTTTTCCCATTTCATTGCATCGGACTTGAAGTTTGGTGTTTCAAGTTGCAGCTCTCGAACTGTGCAGTAGCTTTGACGTTTCTAAAATGTTCTGATTAATGGCAGTGCTTTTGATTTTGTCATTTGTCTCTCAGAGCAAACTTTGCAACTTTTCACTAATTTTAAATATCTCTAATTATTCCTATGCCAAATATTGATGTTTGTCCAATGCAGTGGTGAGAACTATGGGTGTAATGAATTATTCTTTATTTGTCATCCCTCGGTATTAGAAAGCTGCTTAATACATGTAATCATTTTGTAATTTACTCGTAACTAATACAAAAGTACATCAGAAATATAATTCTTTCCTAGTGCTTAGCTGTTTCGACCGTATCTTCTTTTCCATAAATGTACGTGAGAAATCAGCGAAGAGCAAATCTTATTACTGCTTCCTCTAATTCGATCTGTGGGTAGTTTTAGATGCATAAGCTACTACTACAGCTTGTCTTTCGCTTCATCTTGCATTGCATCCATACCAATTCGTTGCTTTCTTTGAGTAAGTCACATATCGTCACTGTTAATTCCAACAAGTTTGGTCGGAATTTTCTCAGGTAGTTGAATGGTTGAACTTATTCTTCGGAATTTCCAATTTGTATATTGTTTCTACTTCTTCTTCTTGCTCGTAAATATTGTGACCAGTAAAAACTACATCATATTGTGCTTCTATCAAGATAGGAATTGATCAAAACATTAGTGATCACTCGACTACGTCTCTTGCCGCAATTTTCCACTTGTAAGAAATTGGTGACTTTTTCCACTTGTTGCACTATGTACTATTCAAAAATTATGGATCTACAAATTAGTTTCAATAAACTCAAATTCATGTTTTATAAAATGGGCAAATAAAAAATGTTTAGTCAACGATCATCAAATTATCTCGAAAATGGCAAAATGATGGATATAAGCGATAAAATTATCAAAACAATGCGAAGTAGTTATTTTGTACGCCTATTTAATCTTTTATAAAATCCTTAATGAGAAATACAACGCTGCTAATGGGTCGAAGAAACATTACAATTTTTATTCAACTATGCAAATTGCTTGGCAAATGTTCAAAAGATTTTAACTGATTTATCTTGGAATGCATACGTAATAGAGAAAGTATGCAAATAAAGATAAATACGTACGTATTAAATAATAAATAGAAACAAACATTGTATTGATTTGCATTAAATAAATCAGTTTTATACCTGGATTCTAGCGAATATAATTCACAAAGCGGACCGCGAAGGATGGATTGTATTCGCGGTGGCTTTAACGAGGGGTACGGTGAGTGAATGCATCGATGACCGCGAGGTGAAGAACCTGTGTGGTCGCCGAGTATACACTCGCCGTGAAATGGGTCAATCTCGATAATTTATGCAAACCATTTTGAGACCAATATTTATATTATTTCAGAATTCTTCCGAAATCGGTTTTTGATCAATCTAATGCGTGATGCAATAGATTCGTATGTATGTGAGTGGTCTGCAAATCAACATTTAACACGAGCTCTAAAATGATTTTACAGAAGTTACCAACTTTTGCATGATGTCACGTTTCTACAGTTAATTTATACTAGTTGATATAACATGAACATAATTCCTGTTTCACATTTAGAACTTGCTTCTGTTGTAGAAAGATATTTCGAAATTTTTCCAAGAAAAGCGGAAAGTATTAAATCAATAGAATTAATTCATATAAATTTGTGTAATAAATAAATATTCTGTATTTTTAAGTTTGGCCAACTTGTCGTAAACACGATAAAACCTATTAACTTTTTGTCCAGGAAACGACGAGATGAAAAATAAAGGAAATTTATATTTCAACATCCAATCATTACACATTATTAGTACCAATTTCTCGTTGTCATAATCGTCATCTCTGTAATTAGTAGCTTACAAAGTTTCTTTTTATTTTCTCTGATTTTTTGGATGCTATAAGCAGTTTACTCGATTAAACCAATATATCTGCCTCTTTTTATAGCGGACAATTTTTTTTAGAATTGCGGTATTCTTCTTTGTATAATATCAATCGTTTAATTAATAAATTTAGTCATTTCAACTTCCTGACGTTAGTTTAAATATGTCTTTGTTGTTGATGTTAACTAATTAATGACTATAGCCAGGTGATAATAGTTTGTAAAATGTGTAATAGTTAATTACCCATTAAAAGAAAAGATAAATCTTAGGCTTTAACATTCCTCCTATCAAATAATCTACCAGCAGATCTGTACTACAGGTTGGCCAAAATTCGATGTTTTAATAGGGAATCTCATTAACTAAAATTGATATGAAAAAATGAACCATCTATCCTCGATCTATTTTTTTTAGTTATAGACAAAATTTTTTTTGATATTTGTAAAAATTAAAAGAAATAATTTTGATGTTCTTCAGGCACTTTTTTAATGAGAATTTAGTGGGGTACAAAGTTTTATAAACATTTTTAAATTTAGAGATAAAAAATAACGAATTTTCTCTAATTTGTCAAAAATACGAACTGCAAAAATTAATGCGTCGTTTAGGATCATTCGGTAATAGATACTTAGTTTTCTTATACTGTAAGGCTTGAATTTATTCTTCTTCTATACAAGAATTTTTACATGACTAAACCTGCCAGAAAACAATGAAAACTTCCAAATTACATTTTTTTTTCTAAAGAGCAGCGAAAATGAAATATTTCCCCCCCATGACTTAAACCGATGAAACCAGAATATTATGCAATAAATCGAATGTTAAAAGTATTTTTAATAAACTGACTACACCCCTTTCATTAAAATAACTCAAAAATAAAAGACGATAGGTTAATTTTTTCATATCTATTATAGTTAATGAGTTTTCTTATTAAACATTGATTTTTGTCCACCCTGTAGAATATAAGTAATACGTATAAATACAAAATCGTATACGTTGGCTAAATCACAACTGCCAAAATTTAAATTCCACGAGAAAGTCTCAAAAATCCCTCCCCGGTGTACACAGTTGCTGTTTTTTACCATCCGGCTCCGTTACGGCGCCGGAATTGCGGTTTGAAGTACTAAGAGGTAAATCAAACGATGCAAATTTGTGTTTGGCAATCTTGGCGGTGCCCTGCTGGCACAACGTGGTTGTTTATACCGTGTGTCTCTGGCAAGACGCAACATAGGAATTTCACTATTGAAAAAAATTGAATTGATCCACTAAGGCTATGAAATTCTCGTATTGACGTATACGTTACAATTAATTATTATTGCGTGTTCCTTATTGTAATATATTCTAATTTAATTTTTGAAAATGAGTGTAAACCATCCCTGAGAAAGTTCAAATCGTTAAGTGGGTATACAGTAGTGAAAGCTACAGAAACACTTCTGCTTTGTTTGCTGCACTTTTCCGGATCGGCCAGTTCCAAATAGCTAGCTGTACAGTGATGAGAGTAGTGCGACTATTTGAAGAAACTGGCAGTGTACACAAGCGTCCGATGCAACAAAACCAGAACATGGACAATGCCAACCATGAAGAAATCGATGTACTCGTTGCGGTGCAACTAAACCCTAATATTAGAATTCGACAACTAAGTATCGACTGTGGTGTAAATAGGTGTCGAGTTCATAAAATTTTAAAAAAAAGATAGGTCATATCATTACCCACATCACCAGCAAATATTCAGAACCGATGCTGACAAAAGGCAAGAATTTTGTGAAACATTAATGGAGATATGCAATAATGATATGAATTTTGTTAAGAATATTTGCTTCACCGATGAATGTTCGTTCAATCTCAATGGAGCACCAAACAACCAAAACTTTTGTTATTAGAGCACTCAAAACCTATTTATTTTCCAGACACACAATATCCCCAAAAGTGAATTTTTGGGCTGGAATATTCTCTACTACCATAATAGGCCCATTTTTTATTGAAGAGACACTTACTGCGGATAAGTATAGAGATTTATTGATGCAGCAAATTTTACCCGCATTAGATCAAGTAGCTGAAGAAGATGTAGTTGTGTGGTATCAGCATGATGGGTGTCCAGCACATAATGCAAATCAAATAAAACAACTTTTAAATGAAGCACTTCCTATAACCTGGATTGGAAGAGGTGGGAAATTAGTTAGCCACCAGGATCACCATACTTGTCCCCCAACGACTTCTTTTTATGGCCTTACATATCTTGAAGTTACCACCCAACAATGATAAAAGATAAAATTGTGGAAGTTTGCTTCAATATACCAGCAAATATGATTGCAAATGTGCAACGAAACTTCTAGAATTGGGGCACTGTTTAGAGTAAATGACAGCATTTTGAACAGTTGCTATAAGCCAAGCACTTCGCATGTAATACCTATTAGCTTTCACTTCTGTATATCCACAAACAAATCGGTCCTTTTCAGGACCACTAACACATTTATAGAAAAGAATTTTTTAATACGATTCAATTAAAACTTAAAACGACAATCACTTTTAATAAAAACCGTATTTGAAATTACAACATTTTTACAATTGTTCTTGGATGGTTTGAAAAATAACAATCTTGTTTGTTGACTCCTGGATTCTAGTAAAACCTGAAATAGAAAGTCAAAAAGAGAAATAGCAAATTAAATAATTTAAAGCACAAACCTTTTCGTTTCTCATTATTCATAAAATTAAAAACCTTAATCGGACATCTTCTAAAAATCTTCATTAATCCCATGAGTTTCAAATAATTGTTTACGATCAAGAAGCTAAAAATGTATAACACCGTCCAATTCTGGGTTATACTTTACTTCGCTGATACCGAATAAAGTCCTTAGAACACCAACTTCTGTTTATCTGTAGAGACAAACTACTCGATCCATACTGATCGAAATATCTGTCTTACCCATAATACTAACTGTATTGACTTAAAATAAACTTTTAGCTTTAGAATACCTGCATATTCTTGCAAGATGCAAGTATTATGTCTAATAGTTTACACACAGGTCTACAATACAAGAAAACAAACGACTCATTTAACCTCAAATTCAATAAGAACAGGTTTTATGCAAAAGTATTTGATTATGCTTACTTCAATAGCTATTATAAAATATGAAAGCAACTGAACATTGATTAGAATTTTCGTAAAATCACAAAATACTAAATACTTATTTTTTTACAAACTTAAAGAATAATATTTACATTTGAAGGAAGATTAGACATTCTACACTTGCTCTCTCTTTCTAACTTCAACAAAATGCCGTAACGTATAGGGTATACAACAATCCGAAATTTTCATAGCAATAGTAGATCAAATCAAATTTTTCTACAGTAAAAATCCTATGTTGCGTCTTGCCAGAGACACACGGTATGTACGGATGCACCAAATATCTTTTGTTAATTTTAAAAATAAAATATTTTAAAATAAAAAAAAAAAAAAAATTTTTTTTTTTTATATTTTTATTTTAAAATTTAAATTAAAAAAAATAAAAAAAAAAAAAAAAAAAAAAAATAATGTGGTAAAGTTTTTTATGCAAAAAAAAATAAATTTTAAAATTTTTTTTTTTTTAATTTTTTTATTTTATTTTTTATTAAATTATTTTTTTTAATTAAAATTTAAAAATTAAAATAAAAAAATTAAAATAATAATATATTAATTTAAAAAATTAATAAAATAAAAAATTTTAAAAAAATAAATTTAAAAATTTTTTTAATTAATTTATTTTAAATTAAATTTTTAAAAATTAAATTTTTTAATTTAATTTTTTTTTTTTTTAATTTATTTTATTTAATAAATTTTTTTTTATTAAAAATTTTTTTTTTTTAGTAGTAAAATAGCCCAAGTAAAAATAATAGATCGGAGAATTCGACTGATATCTCACAGTGTTCCCTATGTCACTTACGTGCTTTTGATTCTGCCCCCTACATATAATATCTACATAGGAAATATAGGTAAGTAATGCTTATGAACCACAAGGCAAACACCAGGAATAGTCCTTCAAGATAAACCAAATCTAAGAAAGTCATTCTAAATAAACGCTTTGTGTTTCTGGAAACGTCGGAGGGGAATGGTTAATCCAAATGTATGTTTTCAGAGGTATCTTAACCAGAGAAATCAGTGATATAGCAACTAGTTCAACCATTTAAGAAATATTTATTTATGGGAAATGTTTACAGAATAATAGAATCGTTTGAAAATCAAATGTAATTTTGTTTTTAAAAAAATCAAGTGTGTCAAGGTTTAAGACTTGAAGAGGTCTTAACGAAATAACCAATTTCTTAATCCGGATCGCTAATAATGTCTTCTTTACAATCTCAACGAACTCAGTTCCTTTTTAAGGCATACAAAACAAAACTAATGATTCACCGCCAAAACGTTTTATCGTTGGACGTTTCAGTGCCGACCCATTTCAGTGCCAAAAAGTACGTGTCAAAAAATTAAATATTGGTCTACATGATAATACTTAAAAGAGCGTTTTTGAGGTTTAACCTTCAAAAATATTGAAAAATTTAACATAAATATACAAATATTTAATATTTCGTACGCATTTTTGGAACAAGAAACAGTCAGTACGAGACGTCCCAGCTAAATTCTCCTAAAAGGATGCTTACTCATCTAAGCGTGCTATTTCATTATTTATTAATTTCCTTACGTCAGTGTAAATGTTAATTATTAACAGTTATTTTTGAGAAAACAAACAAGGAAAAGGAACTGTAAAAATAGTGTTGTCGTAGTTATGCAAATTAAGTTGCGCTTGATGTGTTTTTCTAAAACAGAAACAAACATACTTTTAATTGAAAATGTAACATAAAACGAAGAAATTTAAAACTTTTCGCGTGCCATAATCGGATAGCTTTTTTAAAACAATTTTTTAATATAAAGAAAGTGCTGTTGATGGCGCTTTCCGGTGGTGTATCTTTCATAGTGAAAGGTTCTTTCTCCAACGCTTCACTCATATCTCAAACGTATGTTGCAAAATTTTAAAACATATGCACGCTACAAAATTTATGGAATATCAAATGATTTAATGCATTCGATTCCATTCAAAACACTAGCTTTTATTGACCATGATTATAATTTGCATAGTAACCTTGAGTTAGTCAGTAAGGTAAGGTCGTACAGTTTTGTGCGAACACGACCGCCAAATCATGGCCAAGTTGTTGTCTTTCCATTCAATTTTAACATTTTCGAATTTTTTTACGACAAAGTTTATGAAAACCACTGCGTTTTTTTTTAATAATAATTTATTGTTTCAAAAGTTCCGTTAAGGAAGCTTTTTTATGCATTTTTGAGCTTTCCCAACGATTTTATTCTACTTCATTACAAATTACAATTAATTCGAGTTGCAAATTATATGATGTTTAAATTTTTTACAGCGTCGTTAACAAATTATTCCGTCTTACTTGGAACATGATAGATTTTTTAATGCATTCGGTGTTAATTATTTTCTAGAATTTCTTAAACAAATTTTATTATAGTGTAACTAATTCAAAAAATGCAAGTCTTCAGATTGGTATTAATGAAAATCTTTGATGAGTGTTTAATTAATTTTTTTTCACAATATTTTTTAAACATTTCTGTAACTCTAATGGCCGGTTGAGATACTTAACAACTTAGATAGAATTGTCAAAACCACAGCAACGATTGTTTTGAAGCATATCTTAAGTTTAAGTCGCGTCGGTGCAACCGGCCATAAATCAATTATTATTTTTAGGTATGTAAATGATATTTTTCACGGGATTTAAAGATTTCATATTAGGTTTAATGTGAAGGTGCAATTTTAGCATAATTCTGATCATGTGATTTAATCAATACATAGACGCTCATGCACATATCGGACATTTAAAACACGAAAAATGACAATAAAATAGTTCTCACAAATTTATATTTCGAAAAAATTTGTAACATAATTTAAATTTGAATGAGGCGAATCAGGAAGAGATTTTTTTAACCGCTTAGAAATATAAGCTATCAGTGCCTTCTTCCAATGAAAAACATTTCAAATTTCTCATATAGGGGCGTAAATGAATCACACAATTTTTATGATGTAACAGTACCAAAAGTAATGCCAAAAATATCAAAATAAGTTATCAATAATTTAATGCCTGTGAATTTACTTGTTCCCTTCGACCTATCCATTTCTTGTGAAAAATTTCGGTATTTTTGAAGATGCAAGGCAAAACATAAAAAAATGAAGGTGCTTTAAGTCCTAGAGCCCACGTTGTGAGTATCTTTCAGCGGTAACTGTTTGATATATTGGAGAGTGATCCTCTTGAACCCATCAATTATTCACAGAACTCGACGACCGGCCGTATCTCGGAAACCGCACCGCACTGGTTATAGTTATAGCATTGCATTTGAAATTTCCCAGAAAAAATAACAAATAGAGATAGATGTTACATAATGCCCTCTAGTTTCCAATAAAAACATTTAATGTGATGTTGTTATCTGCTTCTGAAATTTACCTTTAATGCTTTTTAAATGGAGCCTAAGTTTATAAAAATCGGTTCACGTTTGTAGAAGTTACAGGGTTTTTTCTCAACAAAAGTAACATTCCCCCACCACTTAACAATATATAATATAGAAAAATGACTTAATCAAAAGTTTTAGAGTAGAAACAGTAGTTTCTAATGCTGACATTTTTTACTAACCTTAATTAGGATATATTTTGTAAAAAACTCAATTATATTTTGTAAATTATAGATTGCGCCATCAAGAAAAAAACTACGAACTTAAAAATATTTTAAAACATTTTGTATGAGTCGGTTTGTTATAAGATTTTTTCCCCAATGTTGTAGGAGGTGCGGTTTCCGGGATACGGCCAGTTGCCATCCTTAATGAATCACCCTGTATTTCATATGCTATGCAATATTACATTTTTTTGAAAACGGAGTTTTTTTTTGCAGAATAACTTGTCGTTTGCTCAGAATTTTCGAGTTTTCGTAGCAGAATCTGAACCAGAATAATAAACTATACATCATTACCCATTTCACCAAATTTGTATCTTTATTAATCACAAAGGTAGCCATACAATCAAACTGTATATATTAAATTAAATAGACAGTCAGATTGACAAATTAATGAGGAATGGAAGTACCAAAGGAACTAAGTGCCAAAAATTAAGCTTTTAAGGTTTTTATGCAGTAAGGATCCAAAAGCCATTGCCAATATCCCATGAAGAGTACTAAGTGCTACAAGCGTCATATTGTTTTTACAATGTTTACACAGATGTCGTTAATGTGAAGTGCAGCACATGTTTTTTCATCAAACGCACAACCAAGTGCCAACGGTTCTAATGCACGTTACAAGCTACGATGAATCTGACAGTGGCGTTCGCTAGTATTTCCATGGAAAATACTAGAAAAGCTACTTATGGTCTTTTGTGCAAAAACAGAAAAGCAATTGAAAGACATATCTAAACACCAAAAAAAAACCCATACCCGAGAAAGTTCCACCAACAACCAAGTTACCTTATTATTATTTTTTTAGACAGTTTTTGATATAGCTAGTGGAAAGTTCTATAGAGCTAGGTACAAAACAAATTTCTTAGTTTTCTTTTCAGCCGATATTCAAGTTGACTGTAAAAAAGTAATGCAGAAAGGAAACGTGAGTTCCAACAAGAACACGTCGACATGGCAGTTATGAAGATCCCGCAAGTAGGTAGCGACAAACAACTACTGAAGATGGCTTCTTAATTCCTGTATGTTGGATATCATCCATGGAAATATTTAAAGTTACTCATAAGCGTCTTTTTGTCATTTCCCAAAAGAAGAAATCAGATGATACAACTACCAGATGAACCAACCACAGACCAGCAAAATTTACTTTAAGATATCGAAGTCTTGTGAGTCAGCATATTTCATCAGATAATTTTAATAATTATCGAAATAAATCAAGCAAAGAATCCATTACTTCAGACTTAAATGTACATCGATTACGTACTTTACTTTTCAAACGAAGCATATAGTAACCTATAAATTCTACATGGGCGTTTTTAAAAAGCCCTTCTGCTAAAACTCAGTTTCATCACCGAAAAGTACCTAAAAGAAGAAACCAGGCAATCACAACTTTCTGGAAGCAATATATTTTGCACAAGCTTTGACATGTGACAACATTAACACACTCAGATATGTTTTACCAAAAACAACCTTCTTGCTACAATCTTGGTATTCACGTGGCTGATAAACCAAGCTTTTATGTTTTGTTGGCACTAACGTAGCGTCCTGTTTACTTGCGTTTGTCGTGTTACTAATAAAAAACACTTATTACATTGAAGTGACGTCCAGGGAGTATTTCAATCAATAAAATGCAATTTCTTAGTAAGTGGACATAGTTTCATATCATGCGATAGAGATTTTGGCTTAATCGAGAAAAGAAAAAAGTTATGAAAGCAATTGCATGACGTGGTTCGCTCAGCAAAATTTTACCCTCCCTTCTCTATTATCGAGATGGCAACAAATGAATTCTGGGATATTAAGTCTACAGCGGACACCTTTCTAAACACAAAAAACTTAAATATCAGCATTTAATCAATGATATCACCAAGGCAGTAAAAATTTAATTTAACAGTAATGGCCAAGGAAATCTTTTCATAAATAGAAACATGGAAGACAGACGTATTGAAAAAATTAACTAAAAGCTGCAGAGTTGAGAAAGTTGCCGCCACAAAATGGGGTATCTGCTAACAAGAAGGTCTCTTTTAAGTTTATGTTACCCTATTTACAAAATAAAAATCATCAGGGTTTCTATCATGAAAATTTGGGGATGAATAATGATCACCGTAATGGTAATTGGTATTTATATCTTTGTAGTGAAAATGGTACCTGGTATATGGGTCCATTCCAACATTTTCATTTTTGAAGCCACAGTTTAGATTGTTCGTCGTGTTTCTTTTTGTTGAATAGCTTATTCATATGTCAAATACATTATTTTGAAGCGAATATATAATGTTGTATTTTCAATAACCAAAAACTAATGCTTCAGACCTTGGTCCCTTTCGTACTTCCACTCTTCAATTTTAAATATCAATGGATACCGAGAAAATTGATTAAAACATACTTAGTGAAAAAGCCACTTTTGTATTTGTCGCTGCTAAAGTGACAATTGTACTGGGGCATATGCGTTTTTTATGCATTAGTTTAGCATAAATGCGAGTTTCTAGACTGTCCCACGTTCGCTCTAGATCTAGATTGGTATTTAATTTGTAGCAGTTGCTTTTCACCCTGTGTTGTATTTGCTTTAAAAAAATGTCAGAAGACAGTCATGCCACGGATTTGGATGACAGTCCTTTTGATATTGAAATATTAATTGATTGGGTGAGGTCTCGAGGTGTAGTTTGGGACCCAAGTCATGGTGACTACAAGAAGAGAAATAAGAAAAACAAAGAATGCACAGACATACGTAAAGTTCTGTTTAAAGTTAGTAATTTTGATGGGAAGCGAGATGTATGTAAGTATCCATATTATATCTCCGTCTGGCACAACATTACCAACCGTTAATTTACTTGAAAACTTAATGAAAATTTATAAATAATTAAATCTACTATAATATTTACCATATAATATATTACAATTCTTATATTTAAGTGTAAACGGTGAAGAAAAAGTAATAGTAACAATAATTCACACTTTTTACTTTTACAGTCATGCAAGCTGTTTTCCTCCCTTTTGGAGGTGGTTCTACGATTTTATTATGCAAGATGCCAGAAAATTCAAGCCTGTCTTCAAATCAATCAAAAATTTGCCATGTAATACTAAAGACTAGGTTCAAAAAAATTCCTTATTGAAGGTGCATTTTTTAGTATTAGTGCTGGTAATTTATGTCTAATTTAACTTTATTGTAGAATATAGTTTTTCCCCCAGACAGGAAGGGGACGAAAAAAAGAACAAGGTGTTTTTGCACTCTAGTATCACTTTCAACTCCTATAAAGGAGGCCCTTCCTGCCTGGGGGAACAACTATAAATAAAAATATTAACAACAACATTTATTGTAGAAATTTTCATATTTTTACCTTCTGTAAATTGGTTTTTTTGACATGTTAACAGCAACGTTCCTGTTGTGGAATTTGTTCGAACTTCCAAGAAAATATTCAGTATCCGTTATCAGTTACAGCAAATGTTACCACAAAAAATTGGTTCATGGTTGATCGGTTCCGATTTAAAAGTAAAGTATAATAATAATTCAAATTCTTGCTTGTGGGTTCAGGTAAGCTATTTTCGCAATGCTTTTCATCACTACCAATTCAAAACGTAACGTACTATCAAATACTAGAATACCAACACGGTTTTTTTTGTTTCCTTTATGTCCACCGCTCAATCTCTTCGAGGACCAGACAATTTGTGATACACATGCGTTTCACGTGTTTTATTTGCCTCAGCTATCGCCTCTGCAACTAAAACACATTTGTCATGAAAAATCAAACTTTAGTACCTTGATACATAAGTAACAATTTTTTTGATAATTACAGGAATCAATTTTTTATTTTTGATGGTGTAATTTTTCTCCTTCGTAATTTGTGTTGAATAATTGTAGCTAGAGACGTATCGATGCCCTTGGACCCCTAATAGAAGGTGCGAATGTTTCGACGTTTTGTTCCATGACATAGGTGCTTCTTCAGGCCGGTGACCAATTTTTTGAGTTTTTCTATAAGAAGTCCAGGGGTCTCAAGACGTTTCTAGTTACAACTACTCAATTTTTATTTTTTTGAAGTAATATTTTCATTTCAATTACCGCAACAAAGTTTCATTATCATGTTTGCACATATATGTACTAATTGCAGTAAGAAGTTTTAAAAAGAAATTATTTAAAACGAACGCCTCATTTTTGAATGTTAAAATATTTTGTACAATTTCTTGTCAAGATGAAATCTTTCACAAAAATCGTTCAAACTGTTCAAAAACTTCTTCGAAAGCAGATTGTCGAACATAAGTAATCAAATAATTAATTCTTCTTTTCAAATAAGTACATTTTTAATATGTCAATAATTTAAAATGTTATTACGAATACAAGTAACGGAAATAAAGATATTTAGTTAGTAATTTCAAATTTCTGTGACAACTTCAAATATTAGCAAGAATTTGAAATTAATTTTGAAACATAATTTGAACTTGAAAAGGCAGAAAACAAAATTTCTCTTTAACATTTTTATCATATTACAACTTAGAAATGGTTAATAACAACTGCATTGCTCATTCATTAGCAATTCCTAAATAAGCTCTTAATAAGAAGCTGTCGACTATCAGATACTTATCTTTTTTAATTCGGTTTTTAATTAAGAAATAAAAAATTGTAATCGTGATTTTTATTCTAACTTAAAACGTTCTCGCAGGTTGTAAAGATTGAGATATAAGACGAAATCAACTGTATTCCGCAACATTTATTTAATTGAAATACCTATACAAAACGCAGAGACATATTTTTCAAAATTTTATATCACATTCCAACTGTAAAAAGTTTACAAAATAGTGTAATGTATAATAAGATGAAGATTCCGTGCTTTTCTTTAGGAAAGAAATTTTCTCACGAGCGACAGCGAGTGATAATCTCTCGAATGAAAAAACAGAATCCATCTCGAATAGAAAATACTATTCTTCTTCAAAATGGAAATAAAATAGTAAAACCAACAATAATAAAATAATAACACCTTTGAGATTAATATAAGTGAAAATAACATAAGTTAAGTCGGTAATACAGATTTTCATCAATTTTGATACCATAATTTAAAAGTAAAAATAACTTTTACTACTAGAAATAAAAATGCCACTTTCACACTATGACATCAAATATAAAAAAGCCTACTGTCATATGTATTAGTAGAAAAAATGATTACTTTTGAACACTTGGTACGGAACAAATGAAATACTTAGTTTTTTTAATACTACATACATGTCAAAACTTTCTTTGTATCAATAGTTTTTGATATTTTTGATATAATCTTTAAATATTGACAGATACTAAAGCACGAGAAGTAATCGGTCTAACAATTAATGTTTCATATACGAACAATAAGGGTTGCGACATCTAGTATCCACTCGTGTTAATTTTTTGCGAACCTTACAACAGGCGAATCGAGATTGTTGTTTTTTCTAATACTTTTTTGGCTATAATAATCGACAGATCGACTTTTGTAACTGCTTTCACACATCTGTCGACAAAGTTGCTTGAATCCTTACACGGCACGCTAAAATATAAATGCAATTCAATGATTTTCTACAGAATTTTCAAACAACTGCTCATAATTTGCAGGCACTTCATATTTTTCACAAAAGTTCGAATACTGATTTAAAAAAAAAAGATTAGTAACAGAACTGTGCTTGTATTTTCTGCTGTTTTTGAAATATTTTTCATAAATTTTGGCAGCTCTGAGATATGCAAAAAAATATTTTTCTTAATACAATTGTTTTAAAATTGTATATTTTTTGACAGTGAATGTAGGTACAATAAGGGTTGATGCACAAATAATGTTCCCAAAGAGGTGTATGGCGACAAGGGTGAGTCCGTTCAACACGTCCGGTGTAACGCTGCTTTACGACAACGCCCCACCTCATGTCTCCCGTCAAACCCAGGTGACACACTTAAGGGTCATGTCCCATCCACCTTACAGTCCGGACTTCGCGCCTAGTGATTATCACTTGTTCCCAAAGTTAAAGGAATACTTCAGTGGCCAACGCTTCCGGAGCGACGCTTCCGGGTTGGCGGCGGAGTTTTACAACATTGGGATACAGAAATTAGAGCTGTTTTTCTAAAATTGATGAGAACTTTGGTTCTGGATCGACCCTCGTATCTATCGGAATACGTGTAGGAATTATTTTTCATCAGTTGTTAGCTTATTATCGATACTACATCAATTTCACATACTTTTCTACCCTTACAAAACCAAAAACAAAACAAAAACAGTTAAAGTCATATAGGGTTTGTGGTGTATCCAACGGTCTTCAAAACTCCTTGACTCCTTCTTATATTCAAGTTGTGGATTCCTTGTAAAATTAATAAGCAAACTAAAGACAAATGCCCGCATGTCCAGGCAAAAGGCAAAAAAACAGTGGATAGTGCATTTGTTAATGTACTAGAAGTAGGCAACAAAAAAATATTTTGAGAGGAGAGAATCCTCAATGTCGGCGGCTTTGTCAACATAAAATCTACCTAGTAAAATACTGAATTAACATTCTGTTGACACTACCGCAGCCGATAATGAAAGGGTGAACTTTAAATGAGAGTAAAATGCAAAGAGAGGTTTAGTTGGATTTCCATTATTGTTGCTTAATTGCAGCAGGTAGTTTCGCTATTCTTGATATGACTGTCAAGAATGACAATCGTGAACTAATGATCCTGCTTCTACACCGGTCAGCGCATCATTCTTTATTCCTAAATATTTTTAAAAATTATTTAATCTTTCGAAAAGTAATGTTATGCTAGATTTTAAAACAAGAAGTTATTCCTATTTTTGTCCGGTTATGAGGAATGTCCGGTTAAAAGAAACTGAATAATATATTCACCTGAAGTTGATGTGTTGTGTTTCTTTAGATTAGGTAGTACATGAATGTTTTAAAAATTGTACACCTAAATATGTAATTTAAACAAAAAGTACTCCTAAGATAATATAGAACAAAAAAAAGCTTTTACTTTTTAATGACCCTCTAAATTTTTGACGATTTGAAATGCTGTGAAATCATCGTTTGAAAACTGTCAATAACTAGCAGAACATCCTCATAAGAATTTACCACGTTATCTGTTTGAATTTCGTTATCTGTGACCATCTGATTGCCATTTTCATGAACATCTTCTTCTTCTTCCTCTATCATTCCCTGGATATCTATATTCTCGTCTTCCGTTAACACATTTTCATCTAATCTTATAAAATCTTCTAATTCAAGGTCGTTGTTTAAAACAATCTCATGAGCACTTCTCAATAACCCAGAGAGTGTGGAAAGAGGGATGTCATCTTTGGGTTCAAATTCTATTAAAGTTTGTTCGTTTTTCTTGAATCCCGCTTTGCGAAAACAATTTTGAATTGTTGTAGAAGTTACTTTATTCCAAGCAGTATTTATGAAATATAACGCGTCTAATACAGTGATACTCTTTGAAAGTTCTTGACGCCTCCATTTTTGACAAAATATGTGTTAAGATTCCCTGGTCTAGAGGTTGACAAACTGAAGTACAATTAAGCTGTAAAAAAATAAATTTGACATTTTTTAGATTTAACTCACGAGGATGAGATCCAGCATTATCAAACAAATACAATAATTTTTCTTTTACGAATTCCCATTTTTCGGTCTAACTGTAATATCAATTCACTTATAATTCAAACCTTCTTGTTTGAATGCCAAAATACTGGTAAGTCACCAATAACAACATATTAGAGGCTCCAGGTCGAGCCGCTTTTCCAATCACTAGCAACTTCTCCTTCCGTCCTGTCATGTTCACAAAATAGAACTGTCAATCGCTCTTTGGACAATATACTTCCGAAGAATTTCTCAGATTTCAAAGCTAAGGTTTTGTTAGGTATTCCTCGAAAGGAAAAGGCACTTTCATCAGCGTTATATACCTCTTCAGCTTGATATCCAGCTAACATAGACGGAAGTTTGTCCATGAACTGTTTTACGTCCTCTTCGTTTACATCGGCAGCCTCACCTGATATGCACTTAAAACTAACATTGTGTCTTTTCCGCCAGTTTTGAAGCCAACCATCTCCATAAATCTCTCATACCCTAACTGTTGCGCTACTTCTTTAGCCTTTACCTTTACTAACTGACCAGATATGGGGATATTTTGACTTCTAGTTCATGGGAACCATTCCAAACACGCTTTGTCTATATTCAAACCTCCTGTTCTTAGAAAACTTTTCTTCTGATTCACATACATTCCAGATTGTCACTTTAATATAATATCGTCTTTATTTTAGTTAATAACCTCAGCTTGTGTGTTTTCTATCTTGAATCTGGATGCTAACGCGCGAACTGACAATTTTTTTTTGTCAAAAACATTAACAATTTTTATCTTTTCTTTTAATGTAAGCATGTTTTTCTTTGGCCCATTTTCATAAAAGGAAACACGTGCTTCGGTTAGAATAAACCACAAGACACTAAATAATACTGGAAGTTAACAAATCGTATACGAGTAGTTTCCCGAAAAACATTAAAATCCACACAACAGCACGTGTGCTGATTGTGCAGTTGCAAAATATGCGTAGAGATTTTTAATCGATTTTTTAAGAAATCCGCTGTCCGTGTCCGTTTGTTAAAATGTATTCTACATGCAAAAGTATAGGAATTAAATTGGTCTCGTAAAATTTGTCCGGGACACACGGTATAAAATATGAATTAGTTTGTTAAACTAAATTTGGTGAAGCTTAGTCAACGGAAGCTTTGGTAAAACAAAAATTCACAAGGAGTTTTTAACATATCTTATTATGGCGGTAAAGAAGGGGTCTACTATAATACTACTCTGGGGTAGAGCGTTGTCGGTTGAATATAGCAACACAATGATGTTTTCTTGACTTTTTATTGAAAATAAAAACAAATAAATTTAAATAAATTTGAAATGTTTTACATTATTAAATAAAATTAAAGTCACATATGAATATGTATGATTAGCGGTGGTACACTTTTTTTGAACTGAAATAATAATCTATATGTTCTTCTAAAACTAACGCAAATTAGCGAAAACCGTTCTAAGAAATTATTTTAATTATTCATTCAAACCATTAGGTTATTTGTGCTAATAAAGCTATATTTAAAGTT
This sequence comes from Abscondita cerata, assembly GCA_030710515.1. Lineage (NCBI taxonomy): Eukaryota > Metazoa > Arthropoda > Insecta > Coleoptera > Lampyridae > Abscondita > Abscondita cerata. The sequence continues at coordinate 60,556 of JALBCR010001307.1, forward strand.
TTTGTCAATTACTAATATAATTTAAATTTTAAATTTACAATTAAGTTAAAAAAACTATACCTAATTTTTTATTTAAAAACACTGCTTAATTTCTGTTGAAAACACATGCTTTTATAAATAATTTCTAATTTTTACTTCCAATGATCTAACACCAGAAGAAACAAACAAACGCTATCAGAAATTAAAATAATGCAAAGTTTATTTTCTTTTTAACTTTTTTTCGAGTTGATTTAATAAAATAAATATTTTTGACAGTGATCCAAAGTTATAATTTAGACATATAAGGACCCTTATAGTATCAGAACAAGAAAGACAATTTTATATTTGAATGCAATGGAAACTACACAGAAATGTAATTTTTGAAGTTTTGAAATTTTTTTAAATTAATATTGAAATACTAAGGTAGTTTGTTGTTATTAAACATTTGAAAATTAAACTACTTTAATAATAATAATAATAATAATAATAATAATGTAATTAAACACAAATTTTTCAAAAATTTTTAGTATAAAATTTGACCTGAATGTCTCTACTCTCTCCTTGTACAAAAAATAATACACCAATCGTGACAGTCATCACGTACTTATACTTTGACGACAACCTACTTCATATGAATTTATTATTCGTTGAAAAACCACATATCAATAAAAACTAATATTCTTTTTTAATTTTTAATTTTGCACAAACTATGTTTAAAGAAAAGTGTGTTACTTTTAAAACGTAATGGATATTAGGAAAGGCTTTCATAATTAATTTTTTTTTAAATAATTCTGAATCGTAGTATAGATTTCTAATTACTAATTGAAATCAGAAACCTTGATATGTTTCGTTAAGTGCAACAAAAAAAAGATACAAAATATATAATGAAGGTTGATTATGATTCTAATATTTGATTGATTACGAATGACAAACAAAATTTAGTGTAACTCTTTAGGTATAACAGATGAATTATCAATTACAGTGTAAATCTATTATTCAAACGTTCATGTCACAACATCCGATTAATTAATTTTTATTTTGCACAAGATTTTTATCTTGACTCAATTATTGACTAATAAATAATTTGTTTGATTGCACACTTTCATAACTTCAATAAAAAAATTTGTTAACAGTACTTGAATGAGATTCGAATTAATTTGTATTTAATGATTAATCTAAAATATATGTTCACAGAGTTACAGATATAAATCTAAATACATGTTTTCTTTTATTTATTTGTGGTACATAATTGTATGATACACCTGAAGCATTCCCGATCCAAAAGAAAGTATATTATCCCCTTGCGTGATAATAAAAAAAAATCGTTCCGTTAAGTTTTTCAAATTTGTTTGACTGGAATAAATGAAAGCCGTGACTGTACACCTAAAGAACCTGAAGCTATCATGATATGAAATTTCAACCAAACGTCAAATGTGTAATTGCAATCTTAAATATTTTCTACGGAACCAATTATTGATTAATTGTATAATGCTGTTTAAAAAACACTTTAAATTTAAACGAGAAAAACAAATTGTTTAAAAATATAAATTTCATAACATTCACTTTTAACAATGATTTTAAAATTCTACAACGTGTTAATTTTCATTGATTCGTAATCTATACACATAAAATCGTGGCCCGGTTTGTCTGTCTATCTGTCTGTATGTTCATCTTCTTCTCCGAAAGGGCTGAACCGATTTCGGAGATCGATACGTCAAATTGTTCAGGAGGTCCAGGCGCTGATCTTAGGCGAGGTCACAAGTTGACCTGACCTTTGACCTTTGACCTGGAGCGGTGACCTCACGTCTTTCATTTCAGGTTTGTCTAGATTAGGCCCATTTTCAAATGGGTTTGGTTACTAGTATTTTATATTCTTAAACAAAAGCCTCAAAATCTATATTTTTATACAGAAGGGAGTAATAAACACATTCGTTTGACAACCGAACACCGTACATAGGACTTATGAGATGCACATCAGCGACTTTATTGTCTGATGCTGGACGCGATCTGGGTATGGTCCAACGTCATGGTCGATGGAAATCGCACAATTTCAAATTGACATTTCTAAGAAGATACTGGATGAAAGTTCAGGAACAGAAACCAATGTTATTGTGAATATTGATGAGAAAAAATTGAATGAATGTGGAAACAATATTGAAGTGACAAAACATGAAGCAAATAAAGTTATATTTTTTAATGTAAATGTCAACGTAAACCTCAACAAATAATTTCATGTGTGTTTTTAGGCGAAATATAAAATATAGAAGGTGATCAGTACTCTACAGTACTCAATGATCAACATGCAAAACATGTTGTTGTCGAGAATCACCACTTTGATTTCTCGACCTGATCATCAAGGGCCTCCTAGACAATAATGAAAAATATACCACACGAATAAATAAATAAAAATAAGGTAATTGTAATTTTATGTAGGTACTTAGAGAATGTATATTTTTATGTTCAATAAACCAACTATTCAATTTTCTGTAAACTGTAGAATTATATAATAGTAGATTACGTTAGTAGGAGTTAAACAATATAATTGTTGAGCTTAAAAGTTTGCTGCCGAGGCGTTGTCCGAATCAGCAAATTAAGCAAAAGAATCATATTTTCTGGATGGATTTATTTTAAAATTTTGGAGATTTTCGAGTGTTATCGTGACGTTTTATTCTCGAAGAATCAGGTTGGTACTTTATTGTTACATTCTGAGACCAGGAATGGGGGGACTCGTAATCGTGCTCAAATTTTTGTGACCGAGTGCTTCCATTTCATAGATAACTATATGTTTGTGTATATTTCAGTGGCGGAACGTACAAATATTATTTGCAATCGTCCCATGAAAGTAAATCATTCTTACAAATTAAAGTCTTAGTCATGCGTTGAATCTTTGTTGAATAGTTCGATTTATTGTAATTGACTCGCATTTAATTAAGTAAACTCACATATCTTGCAGTTTCATGTGAAAGTTATTTATTTTTGTATATTTCATAATAGTAATTTAAGTAACATGTACAGAAACAGATTCTTCTTCGTGCAAACGGGCACTCATTCACGAATACTGATTACGCTCAAGTTGCGTATACTATTTTTTGCACGATTTTTTTTTATACTTGCATTTTCAAATCTTTACTATTGTGATATGTAAATCACAAAATTTAATTAGTAAACTGTGGTTATACCATTATGCACATAATGTATACATTTGTCATCTAACATCTAGTTAACCTATTTAATTGTCAAACTTTTATTTGAAGATTTGCATTGTTTTACAACATTCACAACAAATAAAATGTGCGTAAATAGCATGCAACACATATTTGGGATGGTTTACGTGGTTCTTGATTGGTTCATAGGTAAGGAGTGCAAAATAGTTATTTACATTAGAGTGTAGAAAGTAGGATTTTACCAGTAAAACGCATTAAAATCACTGTACACACGAAATTTGTATAATATTTCTTCGCCGACGATCATCATTTTCCATTTTGACATACACCACCTAATATGTGCAGAAAATTAAATTTTACAGTGCGAAATAATTTTAAAGCACGACGCTAAGCGCTGTAAAATAACTCAACGCACAAGATTTTAATTAAATTTTTGGCCGACGATTTTTAAATGATAAAAATTATCAAATTTAACAAAATGTTTACGCACACCGTGCGTAATCATGACGTTTCAGGGTTTGTAGTTTCAATGTTAATTTGATGTTTACACGTCAGGAGACCCAAAAAATACATTTCAGTTGTTCAGTCAAGTTCTTTTCACATAGCAATTCGAAATTAATCTAAAAAGGATTTTAAATGTAGTCGAAACATAAATTTTTACGTATAGCGTCAAACTAATCATGTTATAACTGAATTATTAATTACATTAAATATTTGTAATAATGAGTAATGACTATGATCATTTCATCGGTATCATCTAATTTCTTTCGTCTATTCTTAAAACGGCAAGAGTGAGATCTACGATCAAACAAGTATTTTACATTATCACTTGCATCGGTGTAATTCTCGTATTACGTAATGAAATTATAATCAGAGTATAAATTTAATTTTCTTGTGTTCTAAAGAGCTGGGTTATATTTATATCAACAGTAGGTAACTGAAATGAAACTTAAAAATAAAAGTGTTAAATCGATAATCAATAAATACATAATTTAAATTATTAATTGCACATCATACCATCATAATAAGTGTATTTGTTGGTTAATACGGGAAAGGGGTTTAATTTCTTTCAAGCCACGACGCCACTGATATTTCAACGTCCATGCCGCTTTAAAAAGTAAATTGTGAATGAATAGTAACTTCAATTGGTATAATATAATTTTTAATATTACAAGTAAATTCTAAAATTGGAAAAGGTAACATAATCTACGAGTTTTGTTTCAAATTTTCATGAAAAATTAAATTACATTGAAAGGCTGATCAATGTACAAATGTTTTTCTTAACTGTGGAAGGTTATTCCGTCAACTTTTCTTTCCCTCCGATTCTTAGAACCAAAGGCTACACAATTCATGATTTTAATACCCTTTTTAAACACGTATCCCAATTAAATAAATAAAAATAATCACGAAATGCTAAGTGGAATCAATCGATTTGTCTGCCTCCGTTAAAATGGCGGACATTTAATTTTGGTCACAATCGTAGTGTAGCAGTCTAGCGTATTACTAGTTCCTCCTCATTCCTGGTCTAAGGTTACATTCATAATAATATGAAATAGTCGAGGTACCAACCTCTAGTTGTGAAAACAAAGGAACTGTTGTTTTTAATATTTAGACAGTCATTTTAGAGTCTGCCAGTAGTTCAATAATATTCCACTTTAATGTAGCTTGAAGAAAAAAATAATTTAATTATTGATTCATTTAGGTACCCCTAGTATTTTCAATCAAAGTCTTTATTTTTATGACATCATAATAAAGAAGTGTTGGATAAAGTTAATAGTTTCATGTGCACAATGTCATTAATTTCTCAATTAACAACTGTAATGGTAAAAAATATAATAATTTCCAAAAAATTTGTTAAAAAAAACGAATTTAATTTTAGTAAGAATTCATTGCCATTGTTCATGTACTCTTTCAAAAATCGCGTTCTAAAATTTTGTTGCCTTTGTTACAAAGAAAAAACGTAATTGTGACAAATTTACGATCCAAAGGAGTTCGTTAAAAAATGGAGAAAGTTTGTCGTTTGAAAAAGCATTAAATTATCTAATTAAAAATAATTGATAGCTAAGAATTTTAACTTTTGCTTTCGTTCACAAAAAATATATACAAACTATTACTTTTATTGATTACAATATACATTACAAAAAATACATTCGTTTTATGGAGAAAAGAAAATGTAACTACTACTACTTGAAAAGTAGTATTTTAATTTCACGATTATAACTGTACAAATCACGACAAAAATTTTAACCAGGCTTTAGTTTTTTTATAGTTGCTAATGGCCAATTAGTTTAGCGGCTAATTAAAGAAAAACTTGATCAAAAATATTTTTTGGCCTAGACTTTGAATTTAACGCGAATTTTTCAACTACCATTAAGAGCATTGGCACACCGGAAACTCTTAATCAATACTGGGTTTTATTTTATCGATTATATTTCATTTAATAACCACGAATTTCCTTAAATTTGCCGGAAATGTGTTTAGAGTGGATGCTTTAATTGTAGTTAAGCTGAAATATAAATTAACAATATTTTGTGTTGTAATTGTCAAAAATACCACAAAAAGTGCCACAAAATTAATAAGCATTACATCGACTAGACTATAATAATGGCAAAAATGAAACACGAAATAGTTAAATAGTTAAAGTATAAAGCATATTTTTGTGTAAGGGCAAATGGAGGGACAGAAGAATGTTGAATAGCTCCTGTTTTTAAATATTTTGTTTTCACATTTTAAAAATTAGGTAATTTTTATTGCTTGAGGGGATTGCTTCCCAAATGTCAATATTATTACTACTAATTAATCCTATTATACATATTAATCAAAACAAAAAAAACAGTTTTGAGTGAATTTGATTACATGTAAAAAAGCTGAAATGCATTTCAAAGCATCCTATACAATCTTCTCCGCGGAACGGGAAATCCTAAATGTGGAGAAAGAAGTAAACACGACGTTCGTATCAATAAGAACGACTTTCTGCCAAATAAAGATAAAGAAAATCTTTTGGGTGTGGTAAAAAAATTGGTTTTGTTTTAAGAACCAAAAACATGAACTAGTTTGCAGTTTTTATTATGGAATGCAAACAAAAATTTCTTGATTGAAAAACGTTTACAAAAAAAAATGTCAATGTCTTGCTATTTGATTACTTTTTAATAGTAATAATAAATATGAAAGAAAATAACAACATTATCGAGCAGAATATTAACCAAACCAGACTATATATCCTAGACTTTCAACCGCTTTAATTGGGGACCAATACCGATAGATGTCGTGTATATGTTTACGGAATCTTTGTTATATATTTCAATAATTAAACACACCAATAAACGAATTAAAATGATTTTTTAAATAAATTTCAATGTTTATTAAATGCTTCATGGTTACGCCACTGTAAGTGGCGATGCGACTCCTATTGGTCCCACGACATCTATCGGTATTAGTCTCCAATTAAAGCGGTTGAAAGTCTAAGATATATAGTCACTGACCATATAACGCGTGTTCCAGGAAATCTGAAGCATTGGGTTTAACATGGGAATTTGAAAAGTCCGATTTATATGTCCCCAAAGTGTTTTTACGATATTTCCAGTATCAGAACACATTACAATGTGTACCAGAAAACGTTTTTTTGTAAAAATTTATCAAATTCAACAAAACATATTAAAAATATTTTTAAAAATGTATCGCGTGAAAAAATTCTTTATTTAAATAAACAGGTAATATCTGCGTTTTTGATGTTCGGCGTGGCTCAGTTGTCTTCACGCATTACCACTAATTTATCACCGGTTCTAACGAAGGTTCAAATCCCCAGTCCGATTCCTTTTTTTTTAAGTTGGGTTATTATTTTAAATGATCACCATTTAATTTAGGTCAATAACAAGATATTAGTTTAAATTTTTTAATTGAACTGGCAATAGATTCATAACCGGTTGCACAAATACAATTGAAACTTAAGCAATGTTTAAAAACTTTAGATACAAAGTTAAAACTGGTACTTAGTAGAATATGATTCACTATTAAACATTTAGTGCCGTTTGCATCCACACAGCTTAAACTTAAGCGAGACTTAAAAACAATCGTTGCTGTGGTTTTAACAACTGTGTTTAAGTTTTAAGCATTGCTTGAATTTAAGCTGTGTTGGTGCATACGGCCTAGTTTAAGCAGTTGTACAACTGGGCCTAACTAACGAAATAAAAATGATTTTGGTACGTTTTAATTGTAACAATGTATGAATTTTGTTGTTGAAATACTAACAACAGCGACTAGTGCACAATCATCGTCGTGTTTAAATAAATACTTTAACTAAATATTCATGGTGGTTCTGAAAAGAACCGATTATAATGGTTTGCTTAAAGCAAATGTTCAAAAAAGCCTCCATTTTGTACCAAACAGTAACCCAGTCTATTTTAAACTCCCGACGCACATTTGATAACTGTCTGGGGGATTTGAACCTTCGTAACAATCGGCGATAAATCAGTGATAATGCGTTTAGACAACTGAGCCACGCCGAACATGAACGACGCATCTCTTACTTGTTCATTTAAATAAAACTTTTTACCACGCGATACATTTTTTAAAAATATTTTTGATATGTTTTGTTACATTTTAAAATTTTTTACAAAAAACGTTTTCTGGTACACATTGTAATGTGTTCTGATACTGGAAATATCGTAAAAACACTTTGGGGACATATAAATTGGACTTTTCAAATTTCCCATGTTAAACCCAATGCTTCAAATTTCTTGGGACACACGGTATAGGTCGTTTGATGAAGGGTGACTCAAAGGTTATAATGTAAGTATGGTTAAAGAGTTCAAAGCTGACAATCGGTTATTTAGGTTGAGCCAATTTTTCTTTATTTTGTTTGGCACTGCATCGTCCCAACAACATTTTTCTAACCAAAGCTCTTGACAATAATGGTAACAGAGATGAGAAAGCCCAAAGCATCATATGTTTTTGAATCTGACGCTTGGTAATAGTTAGATTACAAGTTGAAGAAGGACATATTGAAAATTTTAAACAGTCCGAATTGAGGTTGGTTTTGTTTTTTTCTTCTCTATTTGTGTCATTCATGCAGGAACGAGGAAACGTATCAGGTATACTTTGCCACGCACCTGGATCGTTGAAAAACCACTTGCGTAGTTCAAATTTAACGCGCATAAATACCTTTGAAAATTAGTGCATATGCTCTGAACTTCGCCCAAAGAATTCGCACCACTAATTACATCATCAACGTACATGTTGCGAATAATTCGCACAACTTCAGAATGTTCCTGCTCACAGGTATCCTTATTTTTTCTATTTCTAGCTCTTCTTCCACTATATACCCCGGTGTCTCCTTCTCTAGTTCTAACGTCCACCTCCAGTATTTCTCCTGTATCTTCTCCAGCTCTTGCCATTCCCTACAACCCAAATCTCCGCTCCATACAGTACCACACTTCTTACCAACTTTTCAAACATCCATCTCCTTTTCTCTATATCTTTACCAAATATCCTTTCCCTAACCCCCATACTTGTCCTACTATTCTATTTCCTTTCATTTTCATCTCTTTTATATGGTCTCCATCTTTGTTATCGTATCTGATGTTGTAACCTAAGTATCTATACTTGTCTACTCTCTCTACCTCCTCATCCCCCACCACCATTTCACTTCCTTTCTTCTTCCTTTTCTTTTTAAATTCCATAATTTTTGTTTTACCGACATTTGCTGCTAGTTTTTTTTTTCCAGGTATTTCTTCATAAATTTAACTACTCCTCTCATCTCTTCTTCATTTCTCGCTATTGCCACAATGTCATCCGCGTATGCTAAAACCCATAATTTTTTCCTTCCTACTACTATTCCTCCTACTTGATTTTTTTCCATTTCCTCCTCAAGATCACTAATGTATATCAAGAATAAGATTGGGCTTAGCGGACATCCCTATTTTAGTCCTTTTCCGTCCTAAATTCTCTACCTAGCTTCCACCTACCCTCGTTCTACACCTTGTTTCTTCGTATATTTCTCTATTGCATTTTTATATCTCTGTTTATTCCTACCTCCTCCATCCTTTTCCATAATCCCCCTCTTTCCACAGTATCAAATGCCGCTTTAATGTCTGGGAATATCGCGTACATCTTTCCTCCTTTCTTTGCTAACTCTTTATTGATTATGTGCTTTAATATGTATATATTGTTTATCGTTCCTCTTCCTTTCCTAAATCCTGCTTGCCAATCCGGTATTATATTCTTTTCTTCTATTTCTTTTTCCAATTTTTTCTAACTATTTTCGCATATATCTTATAGCCCGCATTCATTATACTCACTCCTCTATAGTTGTTCGCTTTCTTCTATCTCCCTCCTTGTAAATTGGGCATATTATTGCCTCTTCCATTTTTCTGGAAACCCTTCTCCTTTCCATATTCTCTCGAATACTTCTCTTACTTTTTCTCTCATTCCTTCTCCGATCTACTTCCATTGTTCTCCTTGTATTCCATCCGTCCCTTCTGCTTTTCCTTTTTTACCAACTTCTTCATTTCTTGCTTTTTTTTCACTCTTTCCTATTAACTTCTTACAGTGTTCTTCCCATTTTTACTCATCTATATTTGCTTCCATCCTTCCTCCTTTTTTCTTCTTTTTATTAATGAATTCCCATACCTGTCCTTCATTTTAATTTCTCTAATCTTTATATCGGTTTGTTTTTTATGTTCTTTTTTAATTTTTGCACATATTCCCTTAAAATTTACTTTTAACCTTTTGTATTCATCTTTCCTTTTTTTCATTTCCTTCTTCCTTTTCTTAATTCTTTTTTCCCCTTCTCGCATTCTCCGTTCCACCAATCTTTTGTTTTCCCATATTCTTGTTTTCTTAATCTATACTTTCTCTTCTCTGTTGCCATTTCCATCCTGGTTTTAATTCTCTCCACTCTTCCTCCACCTCTCCTTTAGTATTTACTTCCTCTTCCATTTCCTCTTTATATCTTTTTATACTCTCTTCAGTCCATACTTTCTTTTCTCTCCATACCTCTTCTTGTTCTCGTACATCTTTCTCTCCCGCTTCCAAAAATATGGTACATTTACCTTTAATTCTTGCTAAGATGTTGCTGGAATATTAAGTTTTTGTTTGTTCCTTTCGTCAATATCCGCCTTAATGGAGCCGCCATAAATCCGTGCTCCGAGTTTTACACCATTCGTGAAATGCAATAGGACAGTGTTTGCTTGTAATCCTAATGTTAAAATAACAGTATCTTGTAATCAACGCTACTATTCAAGCCAACAGATAAGCCAGCCAGTTGTCTCGTTCTAATTGCAAATTATAAGGCACACCTTATCAGTTTAGTCAATTTGTAGTTTCTATACTATCTTAAATTTTTCACTAAAGACGAAAAGTTATTCTGACGCTCCCACTGAGTCATTGTTAAAACAAAATGTTCTCCTGGAATGGATCGTGTCGAAATTGTTTAGACAGGTAATCAACTTTTATACCAGGTCAGACTCTAGACTGAAAAAAGTATAAATAATCAATTAATTCAAGTACTCCATCTGTAGATGATACCGAGGAGTACTTATCATTAAAGAAGAAGTTCCTTGTGGAAGTAAGAGGTAAAATTTTTACATCCTTAGGGAGGGAAATGGTGACTTTTCTCGCTCCACAAAGGGAGGAGAATGATATTAATGTAAAAACCCGAACGCGCTTCTCTTAAACCATTTTTGTTCAGGTCTTTTAAGCATATAGCATAAACGGTTTGTGTTTATATTAAGAGATTTAATGGTCATAATAGTTTATTATAGGTAAAAGTGTATTAAACAACAAAATAAATAAATAATTTGATGAGTTGCAGCCTCATAAAACGTACTTTTACTCAAACTACAATAAATTAAATTTTTATTTATGGTTGAACCTGGAATTCAAATTCAAAAACTGAATTGTTATTCTTCTTATCATCAATTTTCACAACAAAAAAAGTTGGTTTTTCATTTCAAATTTACTGATTACATTTTGCAGTAACCTTGACCAAAACAAAGTAAAAAAATCTATGTGGTTGGAAATTTTGAAAAATTGTTACAAAAAATAAATGATAGTAAGTATACAGCAAAAAAAAAGTAGTTTAATAACTGAATCTGAAATAAAATTTAGGGCGTCATTTAAAACAATTTTTTTATTTTAAATTTTATTTTTACTTTAAAATTAACATATCCGATTCTTTATTTTAAGCGACAATGATTCAAAAATTAATTAAAAAAAATTTCGAGGTTATGTTGCGCACATTTCTGGACACCTTGTAAAAGTGAAAATATTAAGCGAAAATTCTTCAGAAATCATGGGGATTACGTCAAATGTATTATCTTGTTAAGTAAAGAATCCTACAGCTCTTGGTTACTCTGCATATAAATATATATGGATAATCAATATTCATTGCAATTTCTAAATTTCTTAAAATGCTATTTAAATGAATATATTCTTAATTAAATTAAATACTATATAAATAGTATACATAATGGGGAACCGCTATTGCTTCGAATCATTCAAATTATCTTTTCTTACAGCGTAACTGTTACGTGACATTGCACTTTATATTCAAATATAAAACATTATTTTCCTTTAGTTCATGCAGTGTGAAATATCTATAGATCCTGATCCAATAAAGTATGTGTGGTTGAGAAAGGTCCGGGCGGCCATCGACCTTAAGAGCGCAGCATCGTAACCCCGACGTCCTAACGTTTTGATTCACTGTTTTCTCAACCATTTCTATGCTTTTATGGTAATACGGAGAAATATAGTAAAATTTTAGCGTAACGTTAATTTGTCAATGCAAATGTGGTCATTTAGGTTTAATTGTTCGTATACAAACAACAACCGTACTTATACACTTAAGTACCTGGAAACTAATTTATATCTAGCTCGTATATATTTTTGAAAATTGCTATTTTATGGTATAAGGGCCAAGTGGTGTAGAGGGTTTGTACATAAATTTAGTTGAACCGTTATTGCAAAGCGTACTTTTGTATGTAAGTAACAGCTTGTGGAGAAGTTTGGAGATTATTTATTGTAGGGTTTTGATTGAAGACTTAAAAGCAATTTTGCTACCACTTTTCACCGACTATTAATCGACAAAAAAAAAGCAATTATCATTATTAAATATATATTTAATGGAGAAACTATAATTAATCCATTAAAAGCAACAGCGAACATTACTTAATTGAATGTTGCAGAACCATTAAAGTGACTGTAATGTGACGAAAAAATTATTTCTTATTGTATTTTGTAATCATCCCAGAATTGGTTTAAAATTGCAACAGAATTTAAAATTTTTTACTGTTTCAGGAGCTTTAATCAAGTTTGTGTTTAAAATCTGACGTTTTATTTTTAAAATTTAAATTAAATATGCCGACAGTTTCAAAAATGGTTACTACATTTATATTCGAAAGTGTTAGTATCCTAAACTAAATACTGACAAAACCATTTTAGTGCGCATTAAGTACCTCTTTAAAATTAAGTATGACTTATCTCCGGAATGTGTGAAAATAGAGTTTAAGCATAGAATAAAATACGACAAGTTTATAATACGTTGTATGTAAATCCTTTGTTTAATGATTTTTGATTTATAGTTTCGCTGTACTTCAAGAAAAAACATCGAAAGAATATGGAAATCGTGTCGTTAGTAAAATCATTGTAAAATGCATGTAATAAAGAATAGTATAACCAATTGATCCTGTCAACATCTGAGACTATAAAATAAACTGCTTTAAGCTGCACGATATCAATCGTATTTATTAAAGAAATTGCTTAGCTATGCAAGATGATGCAACAGAAATAGAAAATCTGATTTTAGATATAGGTCAAGTCAGAGACTCTATGCTTAGGTCTAGACGATTTATTTTAAATGCTGATGCGTATTCTAGCAACAAAACTGATTCACGCAGATGGACGTTTCCAAAGCGTACATTATTTTAAGTTCACTGCCCTCAAACTTGTGTTAATGTTATTGTAAAACTACCAGACTTCAAACAAGTCAATTTTTCTAATGTTAAAACGTCTTTATTTATTTATGAACGATCATTTGTATATTATTAGATTTATACGAGAAGAGAGTATGTTTTAATAGCGAAATAAAAAAAATCAATGAGTAACTTTTGCACATTTTCACTTCCGCATCCATTTATTTTCATCGTAAATTAGTAAATGTTTTATGATTTTATGTGAATTGTCTTTTACTGGCCATTTAGTTTATTTACAAACGTGTAGTGCATCAAATTATAGACGCATACGCACAACTGGAACTCCTTACGCAATAATCATTTGTCATGATTTACAAAACAGTGTTCTTAATCTACAAGAATCCAAATATTATTTTCGTTTGTTGAACTTCTGTTTATAAACATTCCAAAAATATTTAGATGTGCTACAGTTTTACAAAACTTTTTTGCTTCCTCTTGAAAATAGAATTTATTAGTGTACTGAATACGATTCTAATTTTCTAAATTTACTAAAGTACCACATGAAATACAAGATTCAAATACTTGTGAACACATTCATATACAAGTTCATTGATTCCAAGCACTTATTCATCAGAGACTGGTTACTTTTTTGACATTGCTTACTTACTCACCGCTCAATTTTATTGGAAATATCTTCGATAAAAGTTAATTGACTGTCCAAACGCTAAAAAAATCGAATTCATCCTGGATTCTACCTCTGCTAAGTGACCAGCAGCAACGCCGGCAAAAAGTTGAAAATAGGCGGTTAAAAAAAAAAAGATTGGAACATTCAGTGTTTGGAGTATGACTGAATAAAGAGCTACCATGTTAATTTCAAAGTAGGTTTTAAATTTTTTGTCAGCTCAAAGTGCTACGTGATCATGGTTAGAGTTATATATAAAAAAATTTAAACAATCTGTTTGCTACATCTTTACAAATACGATATGCAAAGGTGACAAATTGAAGTCGACAGTATTAAACTGCATAGAAGAGCTACAACTACAATGCGGTGCCAATATTAGAGCAGTAGTAACTTATCAAGGTTCTAATTTTCAAAACCTAATTAAAAGATTAGATGTATCACCGGAAAAACCATACCTTCTCGTAAACGATAAGAAAATCTATTACTTCTTCGATGTCCTCTATTTAATGAATTCAGTGCGAATTGACTTGATAAATACGATATAATCTTTAATAACAAAAAAGCATCTTCGAAAGACATTAAAAATTTCTACAAGTCAGACAAATCTAAACCGCTGCTATTGGCTCCTAAATCAACTAATTTACATATTACTCCGAATAATTTTCAGAAAATGAGGGTGAAATATGTCACACAAGTGTTTAGTGAATCAGTTACAGTTGATTTATTTGCATTTCTGTGCTACTTGATTTTTACAAGAAAAATGTTTATTTTTATTTTTGGCTTAAATTTGGCTAGTAGTGGAAAAAATAGTATATACACCAAGGTTGTGAAGTCCATTATTGCCTTAGCAACGTGAAAAGAAAGCACTTCAGTTAAAGTTAACATCTCCCAACGATTACTTCCCAAAAGCAGAGCACAAATTGTGACAGCCTAAGTGGACTTAAAAAATAAACCACTAAGAAGCAGGAGATATACAGAGGAAGACAAACAATTTTCACTAAAATTATATTTTACGAGCCCCAAAATGTTAATTTTAAAGTAGGTTTTAAATTTTTTGCCAGCTCAAACTGCTACGTGATCATGGTTAGAGTTATATATAAAAAATTTAAACAACCCTTGTGCTACATCTTTACAAATACGATATGTAAAGGTGACAAATTGAAGTCGAGAGTATTAGACTGTATAGGAAAGCTACAACTACAATGCGGTGCCAATGTTAGGGCAGTAGTAAAATTTTCGAAACCTAATTAAATATCACCGGAAAAACCATACCTTCTCGTAAACGATAAGAAAATCTATTATTTCTTCGATGTCCCCTATTTATTGTAGTCGGTGCAAAATAACTTGATTAAATACGATATAATCTTTAATAACAAAAAACATCTTGGAAAGACATTAAAAATTTCTACATGTCAGACAAATCTAAACCGCTGCGATTGGCTCCTAAATCAACTAATTTACATATTACTCCGAATAATTTTCAGAATATGAGGGTAAAATATGTCACACAAGTATTTAGTGAATCAGTTGCGGTTGGTTTATCAACGTATGTAGCTTTTAATGTTTTTTGATTTATTTGCATTCCTGTGCTACTTGATTTTTACAAGAAAAATGTTTATTTTTTATTTTTGGCTTAAATTTGGCTAGTAGTGGAAAAAATAGTATATACATCATGATTGTGAAGACCATTATTGCCTACGCAGACTTCACAACCTTGGTGTATAATATACTATTAATTTTTAATTTACATAAAAGTTAATACAACCACAACAGGAAGAATAATAAAGAATCGCCCCAGACTATTTATTACAAGAGATCGAACTTACCAAACTGTGTTGGTGCAATAGACGGCAAACACATAGCTATTCAACCTCCAATAAATAGTGGCAGTGATTTTTTTAACTACAAACACCACTTTAGCTTAGTGCTTTTTGCTGTAGTCGACGCAAATTATAATTTTATTTACGCGAAGGTTGGATGTCAAGGGCGTATATCTGTGAAGGTATTTTTAGTGACTCTAGATTCACAAAATTATTTGAAGATGGTAAAATGAACCTCCCTCCTGACCGTGTGCTCCCAGGTAATAATCAAACTGCTTCTTATATTTGCGATCATTTCCGCTTATGGTAAATATAATGAAGCCTTATTCAGGAATCCAACAAAAAGGATCACCAACGAGAATTTTCAATTATCGTCTGAGCAAGGCCAGAAGAATGTCAGAAAATGTGTTTGGAATAATGTGTAGAGAATTTAGATCATTGCGGAAACCTATGTTATTACAGCCAGAAACAACAACAGAAGTAGTTTTGGCAATAAATTATTTACATAATTTTCTCAGAAAAAAACCGTCTAAAATATATAATCCCAGGAATTTGGAAGTGTCATACGTCATAACAAATCTCCCTTATTAATTTACGTAGAAAACAGAGAAGAAGTCCACTAGATAGTTGAAGATTGTGTCGAGTGCAGTAGGGTAAAAATCCTTTCCATATAAAATATTAATCGAAGAACTTCAAACACTATATTCTTTTATTTATTTTAAAATTATAATATTAATAACGTTCTTTGTATTTATTTCTTACCTGCTCCGTATTCTGTGTTTCTCTGTGCTTGTTTTTGCCCACTAGAAACATCATGGATTTAAAGGCAAACCATTTACTTGTATAATCAATAATCATCCTTAATCCATAGCCGGATTTGCAAGCTTTTACCGTTTTTAATTTCCTGCTGAAGTGACTTTGCAAATATTAAATTTTCTTCTGAATATCTAAATTCAACTCAACAAGGCATCATGTCTCTTATTGTTATCTTTGTAAAATGGGTTTTTGCAATCCCACAGTATATTTCGAGAACGTTAGTCAAGTTCATCATTGAGAAAAAAGTAAATTACACACGCACTACATACATCCGTAATGGAACTGGATGAACTGATTAAAAGAATAATAATAGAAAATAACTTGAGTACGCACCCAAATCTTTATTTCCACATTTCGTTTCCACCACTTTCATTCAGCTCGGTTTCCTTTGATACGGACCGACTTTTGGCGGTTCTCTGTTCGGCAGATCGATCGCCTTTTTGTGCCGATCGGTAATGCTGATTGACACGTATCCACAGATTCTGCTTTGCGGATAGGCTCTGTCAAACGGCCAACCCGTTCCCGGTAGAAACGCGCATTTAGTTACTTGTATTGGCACCAGCAGAAGCGGAATAGATACCTAAGCAATGACTGATACGAGGATATATTGAAAAATTCTTAGCCTACTATAGAACCAAACAAAATTTCAATGTCAAAATATTTTATTACTCAACATATTCTCCTCTTAATTGAATACATTTATTACAGCGATCCTGCAACGTCTTTAAACCTTTCAAAAAAAATTTTTCTTCTTGCTCTGCAAACCAGACCTCCACAGCTTCTATTACCTCCTTGTTGGAAGAAAATGTACGACCTTTTAAACTTTTTTTCAGTTGAGGAAAGAGGTGATAGTCGGACGGAGCCAAATCAGGTGAATAAGGGGGGTGTTCTAGTAATTCAAACCCTAAATCACGAATTTTTTGCATGGCAACATGAGATTTGTGTACAGAGGCGTTGTGCTGCAAAAACAAAACACCTTTGGATAGCTTTCCGCGTATTTTCTCTTTAATATTTTCCTGTAGAGTGGTCAGTAATGTCGAATAGTAATCTCCAGTTATTGTTCTACCCTTATCCAAAAAATCAATCATAATTACTCTATAGGAACTGCATGCACAAGCAATTTCCGCGTCCGTATTTTGCGGAAGTATAAACAAACAAAGAATGCTACGTTCGCAAGGAATTATTGTAACCTTGCAAGCTAAGCATCCCAACACGCCAGACGGTATATAATGAGGCGAACGAGTCAACAGAAGACAGACCCAGAGTACGATACGGCGTAGTAACCAAAGTGACTAGTGCGATCCCAGCAGTTCCGCGTTCCTATATGGCGCTTACTCGCATTCCGCTCTCGCAGCAAACGCATTAACATTAAACAACTAACAGCGCGGTTATTGTAAGTTAAAATAAACTCGTATTCGCAAACTCAACGTAGTTTTTCTCTGATGCAAACCGGCGCCTAGAACTAACCCCTAGCCGCCACAGTGGTGACCCCGACGTGATGTATTTGATCAGAGAAAGGTCACCGTTCGAAGACTTCACCGCAGAATTCAGAAACAACGGTGCAACGTCTTATCCAGTGACGACCATCATCATATTTTTCGTGATCGTCCTGTTCGCCGCCAAACACTGGTAAGACTCCGACGCACATACGAGTAATGGGAGGTTCTGAATCTAAGGAAGAGATCATCGTGCAGAACGCAAACGGCAGCGCATCTGCCACCCTAAACACCGCCGAAACTCTCCACACAATCACCGTCGTATTATTGGTATTAATCATCATCCGGTTCGCCGCAAAGGACCTCTGCGCATTTCACAAGAGGAAGGTAAACCGCGCGGCCACCAAGCTCCAGGCACAAGCGACAGTGTAATCTTCGAGACGACATCAGATCACACTGGCTGCCGCGAACAAACGAAAAATGGCCCCCACAATCGCAACCGCTTCCGCGAACCTCACGACGCCTACAACGACCCCGCAATCGAACGCGTAGGCGTACGCATCCCTCCATTTTGGCCGGAAGACCCTCTCATGTGGTTCCTGCAAATCGAAGGCCAATTCGCTTTAGCTGGGATCATCGCGGACGAAACAAAATATAACTACGTGATCGCCAATATAGATACCAAGCATGCCACGGAGGTACGCGACATCCTTCAATCACCGCCGACCGAGGGCAAATACGACACCCTCAAAAGGAACTAGTCAATCGCCTCAGCGCATCGAAATCGCAAAAGATACAGCGATTGCTTGAAGGCGAGGAACTCGGCGACCGCAAGCCATCGCAGTTCCTACGACACCTGAAAAACCTCGGTGGGAGCACCATCCCTGACGACTTCCTACGAACCCTATGGCTCAACCGTTTACCGGCAACGATGCAGGCGATTCTGGCAACGCAGACCCACGACGACCTCGATAAAATAGCCGTGCTCGCCGACGCCGTAAACGAGACGCTCGCATTCAAAAACGTATATACGTGCGACGCACGAACCCCCGCATGGACGCCGAACCCCGACGCAACAGGCAACCCGCGTTCCGACAATCACGACCACCATCTCGAAGCCGTTCCAATTCGAGAGATCGACATCGAAATTACGACCCCAATAACACTGCCACATGTTGGTACCACCAAGTTTTCAAAGGCCGAGCGAGAAAATGCCGCGAACCGTGTGATTTCCTTCGGGAAACGGACAAGGCAGTCGATAAACGCGGCCAACGACAGCCTCAACATAACCCCGCGCCGCCTCTTCTTGCACGAGCGGGCCACACGACAAAGATTCCTAGTGGACACCGGCGCGGACGTCTCAGTTTTTCCCCGCAAGTTAGTTAACGGACCACGACACAAAACATCATACGAGCTGACAGCAGCGAACGGATCCAACATCGCGACATATGGTTTCATAACCCTCAGCCTCAATTTAGGCTTACGACGATCTTTCACCTGGCGTTTTATAATAGCAGACGTAACGAACCCCATAATCGGAGCCGACTTTCTGCACCACTACGCCTTGCTGGTGGACATCCACAACAATAGGATCACCGACCCGTTAACAAACATATCACGAGCCACTGGAGTGACCTCAGACCACGAACGGCCTACGATACGCGAAATCTCAGGGACGACACCGTTCCACGAAATTCTCAAAGAATTCCCGAGATCACGAGACCTTCGGGCGCACCGCACGTGCCAAAACACGAAACGAAGCATTACATTCGAACCACTCCAGGGCCACCAATAACTTGCAAACCACGCCGCCTTGCACCCGACAAATTGAGGATTGCAAAACATGAATTCCAGTCCATGGTCGACATGGGCATCGCTCGCCCGTCAGACAGCAGTTGGGCATCACCGCTGCACATGGCACCGAAAACGGCCATGACTGGAGGCCTTGCGGAGACTACAGGCCCCTCAACGCCCGAACAATCCCTGATCGCTACCCCGTGCCACACATAGAAGACTTCGCGCAAGGACTCCGAGGAAAAACCATATTTTCGACAATAGATTTGGTACGAGCATATCACCAAATCCCAGTTGCAAATGAAGACATTCCGAAAACCGCAATTACGACACCTTTCGGACTGTACGAATTCCCCTTCATGTCTTTCGGACTACGAAACGCCGGCCAGACTTTTCAGCGTTTTATCGACGAGGTAACCCGAGGTTTGGACTACTGTTACACCTACCTCGACGACATACTCGTAGCCTCCACATCCGAAGACGAGCACAAAATCCATTTACGAACACTGTTCACGCGCTTACAGAGGTATGGGATACTCATTAACCCAACGAAATGCCACTTAGGCGTCACGAACGCACGTTTCCTCGGATACCAAGTCTCGAGCAAGGGCACGACACCACTGGCGGACAAAGTGGACGCAATCAGGAATTTCCCCACGCCGACAACGGCCAAACAATTGAGACAATTTTTGGGCATGATAAATTTCTACAGGAGATTTATACCAGGAATTGCCGAACTGCAGGCACCGCTAAATGACCTGCTCAAACGCAACATTAAAGGCGCAAAACCAATCGAATGGCAGACCAAAGCAAACGAAGCTTTCGATGCCTGCAAAGAAAGACTGGCACAGGCCACGATGCTCGCACACCCCGAACCCGGAGCAACCCTTGCCATAGTCACTGACGCCTCAAATAACGCAATCGGAGCCGCTCTCCAACAACGCATCGACGACGACTGGGAACCACTCGCATTCTTCTCCAGGAAACTTTCAAGCGCAGAGAGAAAGTACGGGACCTACGACAGAGAATTACTAGCGATCTACCAAGCCATAAAACACTTCAGACACATGGTTGAAGGTAGAGAATTTTCTGTTCGTACGGACCACAAACCCCTGGTATACGCATTCCGCCAAAAGCCGGACAAATGTTCCCCCGCCAATTTCGTCACCTAGATTTTATATCCCAATTTACAACAGACATCCGTCACATCTCGGGCACGGAGAACGTCGTTGCGGACGCGCTATCCCGCATCGAAACAATCGCCACAGCCCCGATCGACTTCGAAAGTCTCGCAAAAGCACAGGCCACGGACAATGATCTGCAAACGCACCTGCGTCTAGGAATTCACTCCAACTAAAAAAGTGATTCTCCCCAACACGGACACAGCCGTATACTGCGATCTGTCCACCGCCAACGCCAGACCTTTCGTCCCTACAACCCACCGCCAGCACATTTTCAACACAATGCACAATCTGGCGCACCCGGGAACGAAAGCCACAACAAAGCTCGTCAAACAGCGTTACGTTTGGCCATCCATTGACGCCGATTGCCGACAATGGACACGCGCATGCATACAATGCCAACGATCAAAAGTCACGCGACACGTAAAACACCTTTCGGAACGATAGCGAACCCATCCACACGTTTCGAGCACATTCATATCGACATAGTGGGACCGCTCCCCATATCGCAAGGCAAACGTTACTGCCTCACCTGTGTCGATAGATTTTCACGCTGGCCCGAAGCATACCCAATCGAAAATATCGAAGCCGAAACAATCACGCGCACGTTTTACAACGAATGGATCACACGCTTCGGTGTCCCGCTGCGAATAACCACAGACCAAGGGCGACAATTCGAATCACAACTGTTCAAACAGTTCAACAAACTCCTCGGCACCACACATTTGCGAACAACGGCCTACCACCCGCAATCGAATGGGATGGTGGAGCGTTTCCACCGCCACCTCAAAGCCGCCATCCGTTGCCACGAAACGAAACAGTGGACCGACGTACTACCCACGATTTTACTAGGACTACGAGCAGCATGGAGGGAAGACCTGAACTCATCTGCAGCCGAACTGGTATACGGCGAACCCCTGAGACTCCCTGGCGAATTCCTAGTACCAAAACAAACGCCCACAACGGACCCGATAAATTACATAACGAACCTCAAACGCTACTTCGCAGAATTAAGCCCCACAGCTGGAACAAACCACGCCAAACCAAACACATTCATTTTTAAAGACCTACAAACGGCCCAACAGGTATTCGTTCGACGCGACGCAGTAAAGACGCCACTCGAACAACCGTACGAGGGACCATTCCCGGTTTTAAAACGAGGAGATAAAACCTTAACGTTAAAAATAAGGGATCGCGAAACGACCGTCTCCATCGACCGCACGAAACCAGCCTACGTAGAAGGGAACCACACGCAGACGACGCAAACTTCAAGGACAACCTCGCCCACCACGGATCATCAAGGAGACACCGCCTCCAAACGAACACCACACACCATAACAAAGTCCGGAAGACACGTTCATTTTCCCAAGCGCCTGCATTAAGCGCGCACGCAAAATAATAAAGCGGCAAGGTAAAGCATACGCAAAATTAAACATTTTTGCCCACCAGCTCCGTTTTATCGTGGGATTTACCCACTAAGGGGGACCCATATAGGAACTGCATGCACAAGCAATTTCCGCGTCCGTATTTTGCGGAAGTATAAACAAACAAAGAATGCTACGTTCGCAAGGAATTATTGTAACCTTGCAAGCTAAGCATCCCAACACGCCAGACGGTATATAATGAGGCGAACGAGTCAACAGAAGACAGACCCAGAGTACGATACGGCGTAGTAACCAAAGTGACTAGTGCGATCCCAGCAGTTCCGCGTTCCTATATGGCGCCTACTCGAATTCCGCTCTCGCAGCAAACGCATTAACATTAAACAACTAACAGCGCGGTTATTGTAAGTTAAAATAAACTCGTATTCGCAAACTCAACGTAGTTTTTCTCTGATGCAAACCGGCGCCTAGAACTAACCCCTAGCCGCCACAACTCCATGGCAATCCCAAAAAACTGAAGCAAGAACTTTTCCAGCAGATTTTTGGACACGAAACTTCTTAGGTCTTGGAGAACCAGAGTGTCGCCATTTCATCGATTGTTGCTTTGTTTCTGGATCGTAGAAATGTACCCAAGTCTCATCCATAGTAACAATTCGGTTTAAGAAGTCTACATCGTTTTCAAATCGAGCACAGATCGAACGCGATGCTTCACCCCTGCACGTTTTTGGTCAACATTCAAACATTTGGGGATCCATTTTGCAGCAATTTTTCTCATGTCCAAATTGACGTGAACCATATGATGAACGCGTTCGTATGAAATATTCAGTGCTACTGATATCCGTTTTAGCCCAATTCAACGGTCCGATCAAATCATGTCATGAACTGCATCGATATTTTCGGGGACTGACACAGAAACTGGCCAGGCCGATCGGTCATCATCTTCAATGGAAAATTTACCTCTTTTGAAGCTTGCATTCCAATTTTTGACGGTCGCATACGAATGACATTGATCACTAAGGGTATTAAACATATCTTCGTAAATCTGCTTACCTTTTAACTCTTTTAAATACAGGTACTTGATGATGGCTCGCTACTCCAATTTTTCGATTTTCACAATTTCGGTGGACATCTTTTTTCATTTAATTTATTGCGTGACTGTGGTTTACTTTTTTGACGTCAAACTTTACACTGACACTTCTAATAAGTTATTGTTCGTTGCTATGGTAACGCAATATTTTGTTTATGCAAGGAACTGGTCTAGGCTAACTAGATATCAATACATCCTCGTATGTTGGCGTAATGTAATTCCATATAGTGTAATGTGATTCTGTAAGAAGGTTCTAATGGAGTAACAGAGGGCTGTCGGGGGCAGGGTGTTGACGTTTCATAATCAAATTTGGAATTAAAAGATGTCTAAAAACAAAAATTCAACTGTTTTTAGATTTTGCTCAAAACAAAATAGTAAAGGACTTGTTTGGGATGACTCGTTTTAGTTGAAATGCCCTGTATAACGGTATTATGAGATTTTATCCATAGCAACAGTTCATAGCATTCTCCACATAATGGATAATCAATTAAAATTTTCCGTTTTTTCGAAATAACTCTAAATTGATTTGATGTAGGTACAGGAACATGGAATACCACTTTGTACCAAATTTTAGCTGCAACTCTATCACGTAACGAAAAATAAAGTGCTTCATTTAAAAACATTGAATTTTTCACATTTTTAATTCACCCTGAATAGTACAAATTTAAAAGTTGTTTTCAGGTAAAGATTTTTATTTTAAAGAATACCTATAGTGGAGTAAAATCAAAGGGAAAAAGTCGTTTACTTCTCGATTTTTTTTTCTTCAAGGTATAACCACATGAAACCTATACAGGATCATTGGTTAGATCCTTGTGCATGTAAAATGACTAATTACAACATATTTGGGGGGGTCATCTTTTATCCAGAAAAATGTCAATAATTTCTCAGAATGTTATATTCATGTTTTTTTACACATACCACGCGATAACTTCGAAACTAATCAACTTATAAACATGTTTTTTTTCAGTAGATTGAGAATTAATAGGCGGTCATGACTGTACTAATTTATGTCCCCAGGTTTGCGTATTTTCCTTGGAGGATGGAGTGAACTCGGAATTTTGCTTTTATTGCTGCATGATTTTCGATAGGCAGGAAACTTTTTTATTTATAGGAATTTTGCCATTGTAGCTGCAAATCAATTAAACAAAACATATTAAGGAAGTTTTTAAACACAGAATCAACCTTCTATGACAATTAGTCTTCGAGTTATCGCCATTTGAAAATTGGAATTATTCCGCGTGCTTTCGCCGCTCGCGTCCGTATTCGCGCAACCGGCCGTATTACTCAGAACACTGCCACATTGTTTTGCCTGCATTCTCATGATTTTCCTGTAGAGTGTTGTGTGCAATCACCTACTCGCCTTGACCTCTTGAAATTGTCTTCAATCAATGTGATATTCAAATAGTAATTGTACGTTGTTTGATTTGATTATGGAGACCTAACTTTAGTTTCCGGTGCTTTTTTTCGGCTCATGTTTAAATCTTTATGTATAAGTGGTATGAAGAGGAAAATCCGGATACTCATGTAATATAGTCTGTATTAAAAGAAGACGTTCAGAGTTGGATAAAAGAATTTCAAACCAATAAATTAAACAGACAACATTTCGAAAATTTCTTAGAAAGAATTAATTAACACTTTGGAGCCAATTATTTCAGATTTTGTAATTACTGGCTCATCAAATTCAAGCACTTTCAAATACTGGCAAGAATTTCAAAAATCAGTTGACTTTCTTTGACGTCTGTTAAGATCTGAACGAAATGGCGAGTTTCAATCGCATTTATGTGCAGTACATGAAACCTTACCTCGCTTATCAGCTGCTGGCAGAAACTAGTATTTAAAATGGCTTCCTGTATATTTATCAGATATGGAAAACCTGAAAAGTGTTGTGCCTTATATGTATGAGTATTTGAATGATGGTAATTTCGTTGTAAAAAAAACAGATGACAAAATTTTCAATTGTGTGGCGTCAGATATGGCTTTAGAGCAGTCTATCAACAAAGACTGTAAAAGCACGTCAGGAATAATTGGATTTCACAGAAGCCTGGTGCCTTTTTACGTTGGATTACGACCAGACATACTTTAGGAGAATACTCAAAAACATTTTTAGGTATGCAATTTTTGTTGGAATGAAAATTTTGTACTTAATCTAATTTTTATTTTTCTTTGTAGGTGCCACTTTGGATGAAAATAACAAAATTTATTATGAAGGGGACAGAACGGCATTAAAAAAAGAAGAAGCGGTTTTGAAAATTGTTACAAGTTTAGAAAAAAAATATTGTTTCAGAATAATTTGTGCAGCTAAAGATATTGATCTTGAAGATATATTATCTTATGAACTTACATCGGTTCCATTATCATTATTTCATGAAGACGAATCAATGCGAAAATTAACAAATTTAATTTAGCCATAAAAATTGAATGGTTTACCACTCCTATGGTCGCAAGTCCCAATGTTGACTCCTACATTATTGACGGTTAGTTGCAGTTCAAGAATTACAACCCACAACATTTGTTACAAAATTTTAAGGGATGGTAGAAAATATAATTCAAAACGAATTACTGTTGTTTTTGATACGTATAGAACTGATTCTCTGAAAAATGCCGAAAGACTCAAACCAACTATTTTACAAACGAAGCAGCAAATTTGCTTAACGAAGACGAAACCATCCTCATAGCAGGAGGGTTTGAAAATCCAGAACATTGTTACCAGCTCAATATGAGTGAAGTACCAACAGAAATTGATTATTTAAGTAGCAACCAAAAGGAAGCTGACACAAGAATAATCCTTCACGTTTTGGCACAAAAGAATTTTGACAACACTATTCTTGTGAAATCCGTTGATACAGATGTTTTACTTCTGCGAATTTATTATTGCTCTAGAACACCAGAAATGGCCAAATGTAATGTTTTTCTGCGATTTGGTCAAAGTAAAAACAAACACTTTTTATCTATAAACAACATTGTTACTAATTTGGGAGAATAAGTTTGTAAGAAACTACTAAGTATTCATTGTCTAACTGGATGTGATACCACTAGTGCATTATTCAAAATAGGTAAAAAAACAGCATTCGACATTTTATACAAAAACGTCGATAATTTGAAAGGCCTCGAAAATCGGCCATTTTTACCTGAAGATGAAGCAAGTAATTTATGCCAATTGTATTTATTATATTTATATAAGAATAAAAATGAAAGTATTAAAACTCTCGATGAACTCAGAGTGCATTTAACGAAAGAGTCAAATCGATCGGACTCAGAATTACCTCCTACAAATGATGAGTTTGAACAACATATAAAAAGGTACTAAATATAGTATGAATCTATTATGTTAAATTAATATCAATGACGCATTTTTTTCAGATGTATATACCAATTGAAAATATGGTACAATTCACATGTCAAAGAAATTGTTCTGGAAGATCCCCGTGAATATGGGAGGAAAATTGATGAAAGTTACTTGAAGCCAATATTAGCAACACAAGACCCGATCCTCGATGGAGTACGAAAAGCATTGTCAATCCGGTGTTCTGACAAAAATTGCAACAATAATAGGTGCACCTGTTCAGCACAAGGATTAAAATGCTGCGACGACTGTAAATATGCAATATGTGGTAACAGACTACAAAACGAAGACCTGAGTTTGTCAGAATCGGAATGTGAAGAATTCTATTTTTTTTTAAATTTCTTTTATCTGTAATTCTTGTTTTAACTTTATATTAAAAATATAAATGTAATAAAATTACAATAAAATTTGTGTTCCTGATGCAAAATATTCATTGAATCATATGAAATCAGATGAATATACTCTATTAGAACATTAAATTATTTTCCCGTCGACCCTACATTTATGACTTACATTAACGTAAACAAAATCGTTCATTAATGACCCTATTAATGAACGATTTGAGTATAGGCAACTAAGCATACATGTGGATACCTAAAGTTGCCATTTTATCTTTCAATGAAATACAATTTGAGAATGTAAATAAAAAGTCTGTCATAATTTGTACCAAAGAAAATTTTAATAATAACGAATCAACATTAATTTACAGTTGTAATAAATCTTCAATTTGTTCACACAAACTTTGAGACATGTTTGTACTGTATACAACATTCCGATGATAACACTTAATAACATTTAACGATGTTTAGCTCATCTATTTTACAAACTATTGTCTCACACAGTACTTCAATATTGTTTACTCATTGTTCAAAAAAAGGAATGGCCCGATAAACATTCCGACTCCTAAAAATATCTTTTGGAGATGTAGGGGAACCACTTCAAGAAAATGTTTTTTTAATAAACTCTACATGAGCATGTTGTGTGAAATGACATTAAAGTGAAATCAAGCTTCATCGTTAAAGAATCTTAAGCTGGAATACACAATAGCGATATAAATGAATATCTTTGTTTGGTATGATGTGGCAAGTCATTATCAAAAGTTCAACTTGTTTACAGGCAACGTAGAGATGTACTTGGGCTTTTTGTATCATTTATCAAACATTGTCAACCATTTCTGGTTCGGTCTTTGTAGGTGCATCATTTTGAATAAGCACCAATCCGCTCTCACAAAAAAGATTTATACACTTTGTTTCGCTGTCATGAAAACTATTGTATTTTGACGCAACAATTGGAATTTATTACCTCTATTCTCCATCAACTTAGTGACCTTAATTAAAATATTGTTGTCAAATAGCCATACAAAAGACGAAAAGGCAAAGAATAATCAAATACAAAGCTCACAAAAAAGTAAAAACAATGAAGTTAGGTTATGTTATACAATTAAAAAATTTGACGTAAAAAAGAAAACAGCTGATTACATTTACTACTTAAAGAACGTTATAAAATTGTCAGATTTTGTTCAAATTTTGGGATTTTGGAAAAAATATAATATGTACCTGCGCACTAAAGTTCTTTTCATGACTCATTTCATTTCATGAAAAATCTAACTTTAGTGCTTTGATATAAATAACTATTTTTTCATACTTATAAAATTATCTTTGGATGTGTTATATTGGTCAGAAGATCACTCACGCGGCCCTGCGATATTTTGATGGCGTCTCTGATAAGCACATCGCGCGGCGCCGCGCGCCCCTGAGTTATTAATTTCAAATAGCGATAACTCGAAAACTATTTGTCATAGAAGGTTGATTTTTATTTTAAAAACTTCCTTAATATGTTTTCTTTAATTCGTTTCTACGTATAGAGTGTGTGTTTTATTAGAGATATTTATTTACATTTAATTGTTAATTTATTTTGTGTTTGTTTAATATCGATGTGTTTTTACACTTATTCAAGTGGCGGACCATTTATTTGTTTTAAAGGCCTGAAGAAGGGCACATTCGGCTGCACGAAACGTTGCCTGAAAAAACGTCATAGTGGTTTTTTGGTGCCCCTCCTCAACGAAGAACAATCCAATTAGTGACAATTAACATATTTTTAACACCTACACCATTACTACAAGTTCTTTGAAGAGATTTGAAATCGCAATTTTATAGCGTGCAAATGTATTTGCATTACGAAACAACTAATTTCGTGTACTTACTTTACCAGAGATGAATATTTATGGTCATTTACAATACATAATCTTGGTTTGAGAGGTTTTGCAGTTTTTCAATAAAAGTTATTTAATTTATCAAAAGATGTTTTTTTTTATTTTTAAAAGATTACGGATTATTTTGATACTTTGATAAGATTAAATTAAAATTTGCTTTAGCCAAAAAAATTAATATTATAGCTGAAGCTAACTGACTGAGGTATGTATTAGGTTAAGAAATGTTTACCTATAACGAAACTAGCTGAAAGTAAAAACAGAAAAACACCAAAAAACTGCACCAAAAACTTAACTTGGACACATGTTTCAATAGCTAAGCTATCATCATCAGCGATACCGATATCTTAGATATTGAAACACGTGTCCGAGTTAAGTTTATGTGCAGTTTTTTGGTGTTTTTCTGTTGTTAAATACACGCTGCAGTTAGTGTTCCTTTCCTTTGGTTTAGCTGAAAGTTATTAAAAATAAGTAGCTACTGAAAAGTAACCTTTTAATATTGATTGTATGTAAGAAATCATTTAATTTTTTAATTATGCGATTGTGTATATAAGAACTTACTTACTTCCAATATCTGAAGTTTAATCAGAAAAAGCTTATAATTTACTTTTTAATTTCGTAGTTCAAGTTTTACTTTTTTGTAAAACATTTGTTCAATAATTTAACACATATTTAAGTCTACGTTAAGTCTAGAGTTAAGCTTAAGAGTCCTCTCTACACTTTTTTGCTAAAATCGTTATATCGAATCGCTAAGAACTATACTATTTTTTTTATAGAAAGAATAGTAAAACAAGGTCACGGACACGTTTGAAAAACTAGTTTCAGGGTTTACCGTTCTGTAGTGCTGCTTTACTGGGAAAAATTACACGTTTTCGAAGCGACAAAATAACACCCTTTATATACAATTGAAATATTCTAAATATTATTTTTCACATTCTACAATGTTCTTTCCAACTCAGTACGGATGCTTTTTTAAATTCAAGATCAATTAATAAATTGGGAAGAATTTCAATATTTCACGACAAAAGCTGCAAAAACAGTCTTATTTTCAAAACATAATTATAACAAATCAAAATATTTTAGAGAAAAAAGGCTCCGACATAAGTTACGTAACAAATCCATGTATATGATAGTGAAATCCAAAAATTATTTTTATCAAAAACTGTAGCCTTGAGAGTGTCGCCGGTGACATAGGAATTTTACATGGGAATTGAAAGGTAGAGAGAACTCTTAAACTTCACAAGTTGTCCATAAAACACAAAGAGATACAATATTTTATCTACTGCGAAAGTTGCAGTTTTAAAGAGATATCCTACACAATTTAATAATAATATTTTATTATTAATAAAAATAAACCATACAATTATAAAATCAACATCACTAAATATTAAATATGTTAATATATTGAAAAAGTAATTAATTGTTATTCACGACTAGACGGACACAATGGTGCACTTTACCGATGGGAGTGTAGGTTTAAACCCATATTTTTAAAGGAAAAAGTAGGTTAACTTATATTCTTAAAGTTATTATTATTATTACTGCCAATAAAAAAATACAAGCAAAAAAATCTCCATAAACATTGAACATTTGACATTGTTCTGTTTCAATAACTGGATTAGTTTGCATTCAAAACCATTAAGGCTTGTTTAATCACACATTATTCAAAAATTTATTATCAAAAATTATAATTTTGAATATATATTTTGATTAACTTGACCAAAAATATAAAATTACATTTCAGAGGTATGTTTGATCAAACCTTGCAACAACTAAATTATTCTATTCGAACAACCGACAACCATATTTGGAACCCACAATGCAATCCACTTTATTTTCGTCCCGAAATTTACATTTGATAATAATCTATTTATTAATAACTGAACAGCAAGTGCACAAAGAAAGGATAATTAATATGTAACGCGATCAACAGGTTGAAGAGGGTCCGGGAAAATCTCGTATGGAAAGTGGTTAGAAAAAGAATAATAATGTTATACAAAACTTATTTCTAAACATGGTGTCACCAAAGAAGATACTTGCGTCATTATTTTCTGATGTATTGTATGAGTAAGACATAAATATGTGTAAAATAAAGAGGGAAGATTCACTGTATGCGTTATGAATAAAGTCACTCAATTGACTTCAATTTCTTCCAAATTGATGTTCTGTCAAATGTCGGTCGCTGTCATTTTTGCTTCATTCTGTATTTCTGGCTATTAATTGCTGTCACTTGTTACTTTTTACGGTTAGTACTTCAACTACAACCACATATCTTGCCAACACAGTTTTAGTAACTTTCTAATTTTAGAATGAATATGCACATATTTATGACGCAGTGATCTTCTTTCCTGGCAAGAAGTTTTATTTGAAAAAAAGTACATGCGTTACTAATTTTGAAAATATGAAATTGTTATTACAGTTACCAGGTCCAATTCTAACAAATACTAGGAAAACATTGTTAAATACAAATATTTTATTCAGTTATAATAATAATTGCACAAGAGGTTGTATTTTGCCGAGTAAACTTGGGTTGTTGTCTAGTTGTTCGAGTTAAAAAAAGAGATTAGAATTTAAACAACACAAATTTACTCCCTAAAATACAAACCTTGTGTGTAATTTGGCTGGACAATTTAATGAATAAGAAAACTAGAACATAGGTCACTCTATTTATTTTAGATTGGCAATTTTAATATCACTGGAGACCGCGATAACTGATTAAAAAATACTAAGTGAGAAAAACCACTATGCTTTTGTCGCCTCAAAATGACAATTGCACTGTGGCATAGTGATTTTTTATATATCAGTTAAATTGTCAGTAGTTATATCCCGAGTGCATGCCAATACGCGAAGGAACGTTGAATTATAATCTAGTACTAATAATTTTTGGTTTTATTTATTTGATTTCTTTGTCTCTTCATCCATCGTTACAAAAAATTAAAAAAAAAAATCTTAACTGAAAATCCAAATAAGACAAACGCAACCAACCTCCAACAATAGGAAAAACCATCCCCAAATATATTTCTAATAAACTTTGTGAAAAAAAGATATCCTTTCTTATGCTGCTTGCTTTTAAAGCAGCTTGCTAAAAGTGGTTTGGTGTGCTCTGAGTAAGATAAACCCTAATTAAGGATTAAGGAAAGACATCAAAGAACCAAGAAACTAGGTACATGTGGACAAGTTGACTAAACCGATCAACTCTAATAAGCAAAAATTCCACAAGGTATCTACCGGACAAGAACCAAGACCAAGCAAAACATTTTAAGAAGAAAAAAGGGTGAAACTATCGCCAAGGAAAAAATAACCTTAAAAACCAATGAAACCCCAACCAAAAAAAAACAAACTAACCCACACACTAAAAAAATGCAAATCGATAAAACCAAAGGAAATGAATATGGACGAGAGGACACGCTGATTGGTGCATTGTGTTTATCTCACAAGACGTAGTGGACATCAGGAAACCAAAATCTATACTTTGTTATCTCACTTCGTAGAACGAGAGCAATAAAGTATTAATAAGAGAAGACATGGGTATGTGCGATGTCGCATTAAGCGTTATGATGAAATTCCAAGTCAAGAGAATAAACAAAGCAATACTACTAGCTAACCAGAAAACAAATAAACTACTGATGCGCATCCAAACAGCAACACAAGAAAAGAAAAACCAGCTTAGTAGCAAAACACTTCCCAGAAGTACAAGTAAACCCAAAGCCGGTAACCACCAAGAACTACAACCTTAGAAATAAAAAATCAGACAGAAAATTATGACGTGGAGAAGAAAGAGAGCAACGCAAGGAAAACAAAAAAAAAATAAAAGAAATTTAGTAAAAAAAGTTTTCTTTTAAAAACAAAGTCAAGCAAATAACTACGAAATAACGCAAATAAAAAATTAAAAAAATACCAAACCGCCCAAGTACGTAAAGTAAAGAACGAAAAGAGAGAATGCAGATGAGTCCTTTGGGTTGATGTAGAAGCAGTCTCGGTGACTTGTGACAAACTATTCCCCGTTCAATACATGACCAACCAATCGCATTTTTGTAACGGTGGATTAAGAGTCAAAGAAAGCAAACAAATAAAATCAAAAATTATTAGGACTACATTATAATTCAACATTTCTTTTCTTTTCACAAATTAAAGTACATGAACATACTGTAGGTAGCCACTTATTCTTGAAATAATTAAATATTTAAATTTATCAAATCATTTAAAAAGTTTTATTTTTGTATACAGCTCAAGTCAGTCGTAAATTGGTCGTGGATGAAATTATCCACCGATACAGTATAGTAATCTATTATTAGGGCTGTTTTCTTCGAAGGAAGAACAGTACTTAATGTGTAAAGACACGAAAATTGTTTTTTAAAGCCCTAAATTTAGGTAAAGATACATACAGTTTGTATAATTGCAATGTTGCTAGATGTTCATTGATGTCTGGTTTCAAATTTTTAAAGGTGATGGTGAATGTTATAAAGTTCTTGATTCCTTTCTCATGTGGCGTAACACCGGATGATAACCATGATCCATTATATGCATATTATACAAACATCCAAAAAATTGTAAGTCAGACAAAAAGAAGACAACCAAAGGAAAATAAAAAAAGAATTTTAAGAATCATATGTGTGCAGCAGATGTACATCATTCTGATCATCAAACGTACCATTGGTGTTTGCAACAAACAGTTTTTAGAAAATCTGAACCGTCAACAAAATAGAACGGAAATTAACAACAAAATAGTTCCGAAAAACAAAAGAAGATCTCCTAACTCGATATAAACGCATAGGAAATTCTTAAAGTATTCACGTACCTTATGTATTTTTTTATAACCCAACTTTTATTGTTAAAATGTTTGGCTGCAAAATGCCGTTCAAGCATTCGAAAATAGTTTAGGCCAAAAACAAATTGGAACAAAAACGCCTTTCTGGATTGAACCGTGTCGAAAAGGTAACCGTAGTTGCCAACATTTCGCCACCTATCGTAAGGGGCTTCATCAGGGCGAGAAACTTGAAACAAACAAACGAAAGTTCAAGGTAGACAACTGATAGCCAGGTAATCAACTTGTAACCAAGCCCGATTCTGAGACTATAAGTAATTAGGGAAATACCTCCGTATATAAAGAAGAGAAAGCTTCACGTGTCGTTAACCTCGACGCATAATTGGTTCGAAATAGGGGTGAGGGTGGAGTTAACAAAATCACGATCGCGATTGAAATTGTTCGGATGCTTAAAGATCGAATCAAGATTATGTTGAATTCAAGACCATTTTTCTCCAAAGTACCAATATTAATGGATACAAAAGACAACAGTTTTGTAAAAAAGTGAGCGAGGGTCTAATCAGAAACTCAATTTGTCGTATAGGTAAATATTTGCTTACTTTTATTTGAATTAAGCGGTTAAGAGACAAACTGCCGTATTTGGAGTAATAAAAATCCCCACGAATTCAGAGAAGTACACACGCAACCACCTGAAAAAACAAACGTTTGGGCTGGACTGTATGGCGACCATATTGTAGGACATTTCTATCATCCAGAAAATTGAAATAGTGATTTTTATCACAAATTCTAGCAGAACACGCATATTGACGCCTTTGCTTGAGAACTTTCAGGAAGAATATTTTAATTTCCAGCAAGATGGCGTTTTACCTCACTAAACTGTGTTAGAGTCGTAAGATAATTCTTGGACAAACGTTTTCCTGGTCTGCTCGTTCACCCAATCTGAACCCGCTTAACTTCTCTCTGTGGCGACATATAAAAACTGTTTACTTTGCCACTACATCGGTTTCTATAAAAGTTTTGCAGCAAAGAACTAATGCCGAATGCATAAATTAAATAATGTAAGGGAATCCTTTGCTCTCATTGTGTGTAAGTGGACGGAATATTTATTAAATTGAAGGAGATTATTATTAATTTGTAATTATTGACGTTTGCAATAAATCAGATCCATGACAAAGAGAGTGTACTTAAGGCCCAATAAAAAAAATCACAATGGTGTAAGTTTAAAAATATAGAACCATTTCACACATTTCAAAAAATAAAATTACTTAATTAGAAAACGACAATATGATTTTTGTAAACTTATATGTTTTGTTATTCACACATTTTACAGACAATAGTACAGATAATCCTTTTGAAACTAGTTATTGAACGTAAGCACCCCGTGACACAGTTTACGTGAATGCAATTTTGAACCTTGAAGACGAATTAGATTTTACGTTTTTAATAAAAATGTGATCTCTACTTTTTTCTTCTGTCTTTGATTACAATGAAAAATTTAGTAACTCTATGGTTATATTTTACAAAGTTTTTTTAAACTAACTCTTAGAAGCGCAGGGCGAAGGAGAACCTCCTGGTTTCGCAATCTGAGAGAATGGTATACTACAGTTCTTGTCCAGGAAATGAAGCTGTTCTACAGCAATTCTTTCGAAATGCGTCGATTTACTTGAAATTTTGACAGTAGGTAGGATAAACCCCAAGAATTAAAATCTATATTATACCGAGAAGAGCTTTCACCATGGTGGTGTTGCCACTGTATCTATGGGTTGAATTTTTTTAAATTAAATATCGATAGATTTTTGAGTTATTTAAGACTGAAAGAATCAGTTTTCATCGAAAAAATTTATGTTTTAATTGTTTTTTTGCTAATAACTCAAAAGTATGCATCGACAAAAATCTGAAAATAGTAGCTTATAAAAAAATAAAGAAAACACTTTTTTTGTAATTGTTGTCCTCAGTTACGGCTTGTCAAAGCTAGCTCTTGTTCGTCAAACCCTGAATTTAAGAGATTCAAATTTAAGGAGCTAGAAAACGATGCAATTTTTCTTAAAGAAAAACTTCTACAATCTTTTTTAAAGTATTTAAAGAAAACCTTTCTTTTAAAAATAAAGAACTCTATACTATAATTTTGTAAATAATGCCCTTCTCTTTCAAATAACCGCAAAGCGACCCAAAAAAATGCGAGAGAATTCAATTGTAGCTTCTTTATTTCCAAACATTTTCCATTATGAAAGTTTTTTGTACGATAAATATTAAGTATATTTACAAACGAGCTCAAACTTGATTGAGCTCTTTATACTCACTCCTTTTAAAACTAATAGTTTCAAAATGATATAGTTTATACAGAATTATAGCCCTTAAAAACCTATAAATGGAATATAGAAGAACTCTTTATCATAAAAATGAAGGTTATGATTAAAAAACCAATTAACTTTTTTCGTAAAATTTGAAAATACATATACCGATTCATAGAGAATTTTTGGAGAAACGACTTCTGAAACGTAATATGTTTGCCATACATACCTAGATAAAACATGTAGTACATTTGCTAATAAAAAATTTATTGTTATTGAATTTACGTTAAATATTATTAACAATTCAGAAAAAGACAGTGTGATAGTAAAAAACGTCATCTTGTTGTTATCAGTTACGTTCCAAGAATGCTGGTGGTATTTCCTCATTTAGGGGCGATGCTTAGACGGTGCAGTAATATATTCTTACGCCACTGGATTTTCCAGAATAAATTAGAACATTCAATTATCTTCTAGATTATTATCTTTCATATACAGTGTGGCTTACTGAAAAATCCGCAAAAATCCGTAAGAGTTAGATACCTACAATCTTATCATTAGAATGCTTATGAAATTCCACGTTCAACGCCACATAAAAAAATAGGTGGTGCCATTTGGAAAATCAAGTTATCCATGAATTTAGGGAGTTCAAATTAAATAATTGATTACTCAACATCTAGCAAGGTTAGAAAGGTGAACAACCAGGTTTAGTTAACACATGTAAGGCATATTAATGCTACGAAATCGCAGTTGGATAAATTCCGGGATAATAATAATAATAATAATATAATAAGAATTACCCAAGGAATCCAAATTTGTAATAAAAAATGAATGGTTCTATTTAAAAAACCGTAACTCTGGTATGTCGCACTTTTATGGAACATTCTGTATAAACAAACATAATTTTAAAATGTGCAGCTTATTGATTTGCACAACAAGACGCACTAATAGGCCACCCTGTATAAAAGGGTCATCATAAATTTAGGAATTTATTACGAAGTTATTAGTCGTCATGCTAAGTTGATATAAATTAAACGTGTGTAATAATTGATTTGTTTTTATACAAGTTAAAAAATTGTACGAGTAAAATAAATAATAAGTGTAACTTGATCCTGCGCTTCTAAGTGCGATAACGAAAACAAACAATCAAGCACTTTACTGCGAAGCGGGAGGGCAGTAATATTATGCTCGAATGCAGTAAAACAGATTATGCACAAATATTGTACAATAAAAATGTAATTAATAGTATTTTAGATTGCATGAATCTCATCGAAAATTTAGTAATGCACCCGATGAAAATTATTTGCATATGAAGGTAATATTTATAATGTACATAAACATTATATAATAAATTTATATTATGAGTTGTAATTTTCCCAAAAATCTACATTAGTTTTCATTCATTGCAAAAATTTTACATTCCGCGTTTGGTAAAGAGCGTAGTTACATTACGGATACGGATGCATAAAATCGCTATTACGTATCCGAAATGTGAAAATAATATTTAGCACGTTAATAGACGGAAACAGTAATATAAGAAGAACCTATTCTTGGAAGTGTACTATTGTTGGTAGCCTCCAATTGTTGCATCGTCTAATTGTCGCGCGTCCCATTGGCCGCATCGAATTCAAGTAAAGCCGGAGCACATTGAACTACATTATTAAGTACATTACAGGTATAAGTAGTAGTCAAGTATTGGAATGTTGTAAGGAATAGTTTTAAGGGTTAAAAAGTTGCAAAATGATTTTAAAGTTGAAGTGTTGCAAAATAAAATCAGTAAAATTTTTAATAAAGCACTGATGAATTATTATTTTTTTATGGTAAATCTTCCTTTTTTATTAAGCCATAATAGGGGTTAATTTTTAAGGGAAATAATTTTTCAAAACATCAACATTGTTCAACTAATCTAAACAAATTTTTACTCAATTTTACTTAAATGATAGTTTTATAGGTTTTGGCATTTAGAGGTAGTTTTCACCCTAAAAAATTAAAAACGCCCATCGACATAATGTAGATTTTGAATTAGTGGGTAGGTTGAGCGTAATACCTAATTTTCATGCAAATCGATGCATTTTGAAAATATTGCAAGGTTTTGCTTCATTTCCTGGAGTACTTTTCATTTGAGAGCAACTACCAGTAAAGTGAGGATAATTTTCAACCTCAATACCAGGAGGAACAGGATAACGAAGATGCTGATGGCGAGTTCCTCATCATGCATTTATGTAAAAAAGCTACTAGGTTGTTGGTTTTGGTGTTCTATTCATTCAAATGCAACCAACTTGCAACCTACATAACTCGCTATTTAAAATAAGCGTTGCTTAATTTCAAACAATAACAAGTAAATACAACTTAACATCAATCTGTGCTACATGAAATATGCACCTGTTTGTCCTACTTATTGCAATTTATAGTGCATCGCTAATCTCTTAAGCATATTGCGAAGTTAACGACACATTACTGCCTTCTAGCAGTTTTGCGTGGACGCATCCATTGTTAAGCAATTTTTGTTAAATATTTTTTTAATATAAGTTTCGAGAAAAGATGCTGATAAACACTAGGCGAGGTCTGTGGGTTGTAAGGGTGGATCGATGGGGAGTCGTTGAACTTGACGCGTGTATACGATCTTTACGCTTTTATAAACTTCCAATCTGTGTATCGGGGTAGTCTTTTTTGAATACTCTGTTATTGTAACACAATGTTGTTTTCTCGTTGAAAGCGCCGAGAGCACCCTAAGAACGTTTACATTTTTTGAAACTGAATTTTCTCAACGTTAAACACGAACTTTTACACGAAAGGGTGGTTCTATAAAAATTAATCATATCCCTTTTATAAAAACAAAGTTTTTAATTAATTAACAACTTAAGGGTTCAAATATTCACCTTAGTCTTTCTAGGTATGAAAAATATAAAATGCCTTTGGGGGTTAAAAATACAAGTCGCAAAATTAGGTCTTTGTACTTTTAATCGTACAGTAATAACAGCTTGTTGAAGAAATGTAAACTAAGAGTTCAACAAATTCCTTCTTTTCAAACGTGACTGGAGCAGAAAAAGTCGTTTCGTGTTGTATTAAGCTCGTGACTTCTAACGGATATTAGAAAGTGACGACGATATAAGAAAGAATTTCTTAGTTTTAGTTGTTATATTAATATTTTAATTTAATTCTACGTTAATCCTTATTTGTTTTTAATATTTTAATCAATGAATATCAATATTTACGTACATGACGAGAGCTAATAACAAAAACATAAGTGTAAACCATATATGGAAAATAAAAAATACTAATCTTCATATTTACTACAAAATTTTCATACACAGCACTAAAATTAATTACTTCAACTCGCCCACAACGATTACTGTTAGCAGCGGGAAAGTGTAATTAATTTTAATAAAATTTGTAAATTATGATGGTTGCATTAAAAACATCGACAACAATTTTAATTAAATCAAGTTATAGTAAAAGTGAAAATGTTATTTATAAAGAGTTCTTATAAATTATATACAGGGTGACAATTTGAAAACTTTCAATGCAAATTTCTCGTAAAATAAGACAGCTAATAAAACGTCAATTGGCACAAATGTTATACAGATTAGGGGCAACCAAAACCACCATATTTCAGTCAGAGGCGAATCACCCCTTAAACACACCGACTTTGAAATGTCAAATGACACCAACAGTGACTACGTACCCACAGACCCCGCCATTGCGGGGGCCACGGCGTCGTAGGGTCTCCACATAATACAGACACAATAATTTTTAGTAAGATTATAAAATCTGCAAAATATGACAAATAAAATAATAAAACCCTATTTATTAGAAAATTTTTTTGGACGCGGTGAATTTTACGCTAAAGAACTTCATAAATCAGTAATAGTAAAAGATTTTAAAACAACGTATAATCTACACATGCAAACTAAAGGTTTATTATCTTAATCCTCTTATTAATTAATTTATGTTTGAATCTTTTTCCAGAAAAAGTCGGTAAAACTATAAATACTTGTACAATAGTGAATAATTTAAGCAATAAGCGTTTTCAATGTAAAATAAAATCCAGAAATAAAAAGCCACAAAAGTTACGGTAAAGTCAAAGCATAAAAAACAAAACTAATTAAAATAAGCAGAAAGTATCCTTTATAATTCAATAGTATTACTAATATTTTAGTGATATTAATATTTTATAAACCAATAATTGTATCTAATAAAAAGTAAAAAATATAAATAGCTGAAATTGACAGGCAACTCAAACAAACTCTAATTCAACATTCTTTTTTATTTTTATTAAATTACTTATTCAAGATAATCTTCAAAGTTCAGCTTTTATCGTTGGCTTTCTTTCCGTGGCTTTCTTTTGGTAATTTTACTGAATTGTTATTTATATTTTTATAAAGAAAACATGAAACCAGTAAGTAATTTAAAATCAGTATAATTTATTTAAAATGTTACTTCTTTTAAGATTAAAGAAATATGTATATAGGATTTCGTAATAGTCTAATTTGTTTTTGTAACTTCCTTTGGTTGTATGAAAACTAATTTTTTTTTATTTTCAAATTTAGCACTTAGTCCAAAATTACAATTTCTTATCGGGGAGAAATATTCAACTGATATGGCTCTTTATTCAGAACTTACCACTGACATGAAAAAATTTATTTCAAAATTTGGACTAAGCCGTCCCAAAAACCCTTTTCCAAAAAAACAATAAAAACAGGTCATTTTCAGAAACTTATTATACTTCGAAAACTTCATCAAATATAAAAAATTGACATCACTTGGTTATGTTACTCACCAAAAAATTATTCAGCTTATTGTGAACCACGCTGGTTATTTTCTAAAGTGAATTTGAAACACGGGTGGCATGTTGGCATCAATGAATGGCAAGGCTTATTGAAAAGAATTATTGCATACAGAAAAAATGCAGCGCATATAAAATCATGTTATTGAAAGAATCTTGGAAAAAATCCCATTGCATTGATTTGCAAGAATTAATAATATCAAAATAATACGGGTTTTAGCGGAAAGTCTTTTTAAAATAACATTAAAACTAGCCAAGAATATTAATTCATTTAGAGCAAATGAGAGACAAGAAAACATTGAAGGCATCTACAACGGCATGTTCTTGTCCGATGTGAAATTACTAACGACGATGTTATGCCAGAACTTATTAATAAATCCAAGAATAATATAAAGTGTTTATCACCACAAATTCAAAAGAATTAATTGATTGCAAGTCCAACTTGCAAATAGGGCTCCCAATTAAGTTTTGCGGGAGGGCCAAAGTTTACTAGTTACGCCACTGGACACCAACCTACGTCTACTACCACAAATAGTATTTTTTACATTTATAAAGAGCATTACAAAAAACACAACTCAACAAAATAAACTGTTGTTTTATTTGATCAGATACTCAAAATGCATTTCATTTTGTTCTGAACAAAAAAAAAACGTAATATATTTTCAAATTCCATTCTGACATTGTGAAAAACTTCTCGTGGAATAGATTTGCAGTTCAAATAATACGGTGCTAAAGATCTCCTGTTCAAGCAGCCTGTTTTTTAAATTTGATTACAGGAAGAACATAGTGTGAACATCTTGCTGAAAATGTACCAAATATTTATTTAGGATTTGG
Organism: Abscondita cerata; assembly: GCA_030710515.1. Lineage (NCBI taxonomy): Eukaryota > Metazoa > Arthropoda > Insecta > Coleoptera > Lampyridae > Abscondita > Abscondita cerata. Next base: position 102,030 of record JALBCR010001307.1, read on the forward strand.
TTTCTAACTGATTTTCTAGCTCTTCAACAATGACAGGTTGAATGGTGTTATGTTATATTTCAAGTCAGTCTTATAATTCAGGTTGGCATTGACAAAGAATGGCCCTCTAACAGTGTCACCTAATATTCCTGCTCAAACATTTATTTTTTGGGGGTACTTCGTAAGTCTTTCCCTGAAAATATGAAGAGTTCCGTAACTCCAACACCTACAGTTGTGTATGTTCACAGAACCATTTAAGTGCAGTGCATGTGTCGCTGAATTAAAAAAATTTTGGAGTATTTCGCAAAATTGAATTCTTCAATCAGAGTTGTCGTCACGCAAGTCCCGTATAATTTACATCTTGCATGGGTGAAAATGACTACGAACAGGTAAATGAATACTAGCGTAGAGACATTGTAGGATTCATAGCAAAATTTTTGGGGCTTTTGTTGTTTGCAATTGATCCTGTTGGGTCAAATTTGAGAACCAGCTGGCTGACATAACTATGACTTACATTTTTCTAATTAATTTGTTTGAAGTATTGTAATTTTAAGGTTATTTACTTTGAAGTATAAACTGAATTAAATGACTTTTAATAGATGAAAGAAGATACGAGAGTACAAGAAAAATTAAAGTGAACAATGTTTCCTTAATTAAAAGAATAAAATAGCATTTCAATAAAAACACTATATTTTGTTGAATTGTGATTTTTGTAAGTCTCTAGTGGAGATCAATATTACTCATTGAGACATTTAACTTAGGTACTACAACTGGGGTAGCAAGTGGCAACTAGGGGGTGACTCGTCATCTGACTGAGATATGATGGTTCCGGTTCTCCCTATCTGGTGTTTTCCCAGCTCTGTTATCTTACAAGATATTGGCATTAAGAGTGGTCAAATTTGTTTAGAATAGGGATCTCGGAGACTAATAAAGATCTCGGTTAAATGGGGAAAGAATAGTATTTTTCTTAAAGCGACATTAAAACGGCATATTATTGAACTACTGGCAGACCCTAAAAAGGCTTTTTAGTGCCTAAACATTCTTTCTTTCGAAAAATTGAACGGCTGACTAGATATTTCGAAAAATAAGTTTTTTGGTAAATTTATTTGGTTTGATATTATTGACTTTACAAAAAATGTATACAGGGAAAAGTTTTAGGTGTTTCTGTGGTAAATAATTAAATCTAGTCGACACTTTATTAACTTTTATTAACGTATAAATTTTGAGTTATGATACCAATTTCTGTTTTTTCTAATGGAAACCATAGTCGGCTATGACTTCATAAAAAACATGTATTTTCAACGATTCCAATGATATACCATATGTCACAATCACTTATAGTTTGTATTTGTGTTAATTAAGGTGTCTAAAACCATTAAAACTTAACGCGTATCTTAGTAATTGTTTCATGTTTTGTGCCATAACTCAAAAATCATACGGTAAATAAAAATTTTGACTAGACTTTACAATTTACTACAAAAATGTCTAAAATTTTTCCCTACATACATTTTCTGTAAAGTCAATAATAACAACACTACAAGCACCAAACGAATTTACTAAAAATCTTATTTTTCGAAATATCTAGTTGGCTGTGCATTTTTTCGAAAAACAACACTACATTTTGTTAAACTAAAAAAACTACAATTCTTTCCCCATTTATAACCGTCTCTCTATCTTTATTAGTTTCCGAGATTCATATGCTAAACATCGAAAAAAACTTACCCTGTATATAGAAATTTAATAAATATACGGGCAATACATTTCATAAAAAAATAAACGGAACTAAGAAAGAATCCTTCTTAAATTATTTCTCTTTGTAATAGCATGTTCAGAAATAAAACCTCTCTTTGTAAGGTTCAAATGGGATGAGGCATCATATGTGGCATTGCAAGTGAAATCCTGTACCGAAAACTCTCCTTTACTTGAATGTTTAATTTTTTTGTGTCGATAGTGCATCCTTTTAATATTTTTCTAACTCAGAGGCAGACTCTCAAACGCAAACATGATTACAAAATGGATAATTGTAGTTCTATTATTCAATCTATTAAATGATTGATATCTAAAATCTTTTTTAAAACAGTAGGGACAACTGCTGCAAGTAGGACTGAGGCATTATGTCGTTTTGGACTATCTTTATTAAAGGTATGATTGAATTGAAAAACGGGTAAATGAAGCCTAAAACGGATTTAGAAAAAGTTTAAGCATTCAAGACACCCTGAAGATAAGAACCAAGAAGATCTGGGAAGTGAAAACGCTAGAAAAGAAAAAAAAAAGAAATAATCACATAGTGGATATTATAAGCTTCATCTCTTCTTTTTCTTTTTCTTATTTTTATATTAGGCTCATGAACGGTTTTCCCTTGATTCTTGATTTGTTCCCTTGTGAGGTCGATTCCCAGCTATCCTTTCATCCTTAGTCCTTAACCTATTGAATGGTGGTCTTCAGTCTCAAGCTATTCGGAGTAGTCGTTCCTCTCTCATTCTGCCTATAAGTTGTGCATTCCCTTCCAGGTTGTCTGGGCCATCTGAAGAAATCTGCAATCTTACAGTGCTCCCTTAATTCACGATTCGGTATTCTGCCTTGTTTTTCCTGCTATTGCTCTCAATGTTCTTATATCCGTTGTTCATGTCTATTCTTTTTGCTTCTACTATGAAACCAGAAAAAGGTGTGTGAGCAAAGGAGTATCGGTTAAGGTTTTATGTTGTAGGGTATGCCTCATGATATGTATGTAAGTCCTAATAGTACACACGTCATACAAATCAATCAACAAATTCTTTAAAAAAATTGTCATGGACCTACATTTAGAAGACACCAAGATATTAATGATATCGAGGAGGAATTAACAAGTTAAGTTCGAATGCGTTTCGAATCAAAATATTGAAGCAACCGAGTCAGGTTAAGAATAAACCGATTATCTTCAAAAAATAAGTTTTGCTTTCTGAGCTTTTTAATAGAAAAAAAATACTGCATGGCTAATTTCATTCGATTTTGTCTATCATTTGTAACCAATGCGCATACAATTCTCAAAGTACAAATTAAATTTGCAAAGCTGTAAGATGGATTTATTCATACCATACTACTGGGAAAAAACTGTGTCTTACTTTTTATTGGATCTTATGAATTATAGTAGGTACAACTTCACTCACCTGAAACAAAATATTTTATTATTTCAGAATCCAATTAATTAATTATTGTAATTGATTTGCAAGTGGTTAATTAAGAAAATTGTACAGGTCGTTTTGTCCTTTAATAAGTATTCACTTATCCTATCGAATTCACCACGTGACGGTGTCTATGTCGCCAAACAACGCTACAACAATTATTTTTATTTCCGCAAATTACAAGTATTTTAATGAAAAATTCAAGGTACTCCTTACTTTTGTGAAAATAAAATTAGAAGAACCTCATTTCAGGAGTCCATTCTACGTCAATATATCAGTTCCATTTCTCGGCAATGGGGAATTAACAATAGCTCCTCAAGTTTTATCGGAAAAGACAATTTTGTTCAAAGGTCAATTAACATCGAAAACAATGTCAAAAAAGTTTACCTAAAAAAATATCATTTTGCAAACATTTTTATTACTTTTTATTGGTTTAAAGATTTTTGTTTATTTACCTTAATTAGAGTCGTCTAGAATCGGGTTTAAAGGCTGTCGCTGTATAAAATTGTTTCCTAAAGTTTCGGTAACACGAGTTAACCGCTTCTTCAATTTCTAATGGTGACTGACAATTTCTGCTTAGCAGATTATATTTGTTTTAGTTCAAAGGGGGCGGGGCTTTGCATCGCACCAGTCAAATGCAGATCTTCGTAAGGTGCCGTTCGGATACCGAGGCTTATCGTCAAGTGGATAATCCCCCTTTCACGAACATTTGCCGTTCAGGAGACTCGATTCGATCCCCACAAGGGTTGGCTAAGTCTGCCGTGATTTTTTCAAGGGTTTTCTCGCAGTAATTATAAGTACACACTTACAAGAAGATGAATGCTGGGCCAGTAACTTTCTTTATTCCTCATCCTTCATGCACACTCCCGGCGAATGAACGCATGCAAATATTACGTATGTACAGGCATGTATACACGTGCATCCCTTTCCGGCTGAAGTAGCTACCAAATGTTAGAGCAGCCCGCCCCTCGTGGAGAGGGGAGGCAAGCGTGTCTATCTCTCCTCCCTTTGAAATGGATTAAACACGCGTTTTTTGCCGTTCGGATGTTCTTGAAGATCGGATACCAGATCTGTTGGGGTCTCAGAATTTCTTCTTTTTTGTTGAAGTTTTCTGGATGGATCTGGATGGTCTCTGTAATCAATTTGTTGTGATAACCGTCAACCGTTGTTAGTAACTTAAAGCTTCAAAGAGTATCTTGTGATTGCCATTACTCAGCGCATGTTCGGCTACCGCTGACTTCTTGCTGCGTCCCAGATGGCAGTTGTATTGAAGTATTTTCGAATGACTATGGATCTCGATGCTCTCTCTAACCCATCTGTTCGACTACCGGTGTATCCCAGATGGCAGTGTGCTCGATATTTTTTAAATCTAGTTCACATAGATTAATTTGTGGTTCCTATATACCAGGTGTCCCATTTTAATTAAGTGCAGACAGAAAATAAACAACAACTGGCTTTCTTTGATGTGATGGTGAAAAAACGGTTAAAGAAACCAGGCCACACGGAAGACACCTGCATACTTTATCGAAACACCACCTACGCTAAAGTACGGAATAATCAAGAACCTGGCGGAACAAGTTAGAAGGGTTTCTGAACCAGATAATCTTCAGACGAACCCGAACTCTTGAAAACTGCCTTTGAGGCTAACGGGTACATTAGGAAGGAGATCCGATCCGATCGTAGTAAGGTATACCAAGTGTCCCATTTTAATCAATCCACGCAATTAATTTCTGAATTAGACTTTTTTTAGAAAATATGTTTGAGAAAAAAATTATTGGGTTTGGAGGGGACATCTGATGATGACCTTGAAATTGACCTTCAACTTCACCTTGAAGGTTTTTTAAGGTAAAAATAATTTGTTTATGAAGCTATTCAAAAAGTTGGTTCATGAATTTTTGAAAATGGGCCGTGGAAAATGCAAAGACATCATCAAATGTTTGGAAAATGTGAAAAAGTGCTTCGTTAATCCTGGAGGCAAAGTTATTCGCCCGATCGAAATGAGTGTCGCCGTTAATTTTTTTTGTGACAAGATGTGTCAAACTATTTATTTGGATACTATTGGATAAAGTGGCGCTTTAGACAGTTCATAAGCCTGAATAAAAGGTCAATTATAAGAAAATTTTGTGTAAACAAAATTATATGCTGCATACATCAAAATAATGGAAATAAAAAAAACGATAATTTCAATAAATAAGATAAAAACTTCTATACGGTGGCGATGATAATAAATGGTCATAAAATTTAAAATAAACTGTTATCTGATTAAAACTTTTGAGAATATGAAATGCAAGTTGACGGCGAAAAAAAAAAGGGAAATAACAGGAATATTTAAAGACAGCAATATTGTTTGTAAACGAGATCCAGATGATTTGCATGCGTACATAAATAGAAAATGTCGTAAACAATAGTGACGCGTAAAGCGAGATTCAAATGATAAAAAGTTATTAAAAAAATTACATTATTTATGCAAAGAAGGTTTACTCTTAACGCATAATAATTTATACAATTACATCCGGTCAATGAAAGGTCGGCGTTCTTAATGATACTGTTGCGCACCACCTTTGTTTAAATTGTAATCAGGCATCGGTTACAAATTAATTTTCTAAATTGTCATTTGCGTATTTATTCGTACAATTGTTGCGAACACTCATTTTTCCTTGATGGGTATTTAATTGGTGTGGTAAATAAAATGGCAAGGATCTTGTCGGATTAAGGACATTTTGCGCTGGATATCCCTGAATGTATAATCGTTTTCATTCGAATCGAAATCATTTTGAAAAATTTGTAACTTTATTTTTTAAGCGATGTGAGATCATGCAAACTTATTTATAAAATGGAAAGAATGGAATCTGGGTCATCTCCAGGGAACATCGGGTTGAATTTATTTGTGTTAAGATTATTATAGTATTCTTATAAAACGGTTTAAAATAGCGTTCAATGAGAAACGTAAATTTGATATAACGTCATTGCAGTAGTAATTCATAATTTCCAGTTTATTTTTAGTATTTGCATAGAAGGTTAAAGGTAAAGTATTTTGTTATATCTTTGTTTTTATATTAGTTGTGTCTGTATTTGACGTTTATTTATATTTGCATGAAGTCATTAATGACAAGAATTTATAATACATAATTCACGGATATGTTTGTATAACAAATATTTTTGTCATTCACTTTAATGAGGGGTTAGTTTGCAACTAACATAATAATTGATTACATTAATTAAAAGTTTCTTTTTTTATATTAGTAGTATTTTGTTGTATGAATGAATATCGGACTTCGGCCATAATCATAGAACTAAATAAACATGTTTTGGGTTAAAAAAAGAAAGGATACATCAGCTACAAGAATTAGCGAAAGCATTTCCTTCAAGGCTTAAGAAACCACTAAGACCTGTATTAATAAACTGAACTTAAGACAAGCTCACGTTAGGACTTAAACAAATAATAGAAACAATTATGATGTTTTTGATAAGATTTTCAGATTTCTAATATTGAGTACAGTTTAGTTAAAATTCACAAAAATTTATGTGCACAATTCTGCTTTTAACCCCACCGTAAGTCAAAATGGGCTAAAACAAATTAAAGACTTAAGTCCTTGCTCGACTGTAAATACGGGCATAAAACCTAAACAGGCCAACCCTTACCCACCTTAGAATTCATATGTAAAAGTGTGTAAACATTAAGAAGGTAAATAAGAACATAAAATATAACAGCATAGCCATTGCATGAAGACATATTATGAACCAGTCCAAGCGCCAGTCACCACAATGACGAAAAAAAAATAGTGGGTTAAAGAAATAGCAAACAAAATAATGAAAAGATGATCAGGACAAAGAATATAAAATATTGCTGAACAAAAATTATTTTATATATATATATATATTTTCAGTAAAAAGAAATAACGTTTGGGCAGAAAGCAAAAAAGTCTACTAGCTATAAATAACTTACCATATAAATTGATGTACAGAGTCTCCCAGAATAAGTGTAGGAACCGTTAACGATATTTTCGGTTAGGTTAACTATTCCCAGTATAAATGTTTTTTAGGGTGAAAAAACGTTCGAGTTGTAAAAGTTTGGAATTCACCAATTACGAAAGCCTTGATCATACCTTGCCGCTACGTATTTTTGAGTCGTTTGCTGGAGGAAACATACCCATTTAATTGATATATGTATTTGATTTCTATATACTGAAAAAATTGAAATTGAAATCTTTTAAAATATTACGCATCCTACGAAAAACCAACGCACACTATTCAAAATGTGGTTTAAATTAGAGTAAATATCTTTTCGAACAAGCTCAAGTTCACCAAATTCGGAAAAAAGAGTGTGACAGTTACAGCTATTTGAAAGTTATATTATTTACCAGCTTCCTCTACCCTTTATATTGTAGATACGTAAAAATGATTTGTATATAAAATATACAAATGTAGATGCGATTTAAAATGGCAAGCTCAAAATTGTACCTCATTGTAGATATTGTAGGATAAAATTGAATATTTTTATTTTGTCTTTTTGCGTCCTTTTAGTTTTAATTTCCAGCAATTTCTCTTGTTTACTTTACTAAAAATAAATTTTGTTAGAGATTATAGGACCAATAGTTTCTGAGGTATTGCTAGCGTCCTCGCTTATTTAGCCACCATATACATATTTTGTTTATCTACGGTAAACTTGAGTAGATGCAAATGTCTAAGAAATAAATAAACAGATATTGTCAAAAATATTAATTTTGAATTCCATAATAGATCCGCGCCAATTAAAAGTTTTTTTCGTCTCCATCTTCTGGGGCACCATACATAACACTTACATCACAAAACAATAATAAAAAATTATGTACCATACGAATAAATAAATCTTATGCTAATAAAACAGTTTTTGTATTTTGTCCAGCAATATTGATTTTGCATTTTAGTTCCAAAAAACGTAAGAATACGAGGATAAAAAACAGTTAAATCTCACTTGAATATTGTTTTGTACAACCACATCTCTCATAATAATGTAAAGATTTTAAATCGAGTTTATTTATCATCATTATTCAGCGACCTGGCATAAAACTTCCGATAAAAGCACCATAATGCTATGTTACTTTCAAAAAGTTCTTTATGTCGTTGTTGCTAATGCTGAGAGGAATATTTCTCAATACAAACTCATTTTATTGAATAAAGGTACAGTGGTGTTTCTGATGAATTTATGGGATTTTAAAGAAAATGAACATTTTATTTTATAAAAATAAGAATATTATTAGTGTATTTTATAGAAATGATTAATAAATTCTAGTACCAGTACGGAAAAACGTTGTGCCTTGATCCGATTTTTAAGATAGCTCTTTTTATTACTTGGAAAAACTTAGAACTTTACGAAAAGGCAGCAAAAACCCAAGGTACAACAGCCTTTGGGATGTTGTAACATGGATATGTTACTGCTGTACCTACGATCAAGGGATTGAAGGATCCAACTTTGAAAGCCATTTGATCCTCAAGGAAGTCAGTTTCGTGTTCCTCAGCAGAGGAGGACGATATGAAATCCTCTTCTCCAGAGCTATCGGTACCCGTCAATTCTGTTCTACCTCATCTTCACTCAATGAGAAAATGACAGTTTTGGCCTGTTTCTTCGCTAATTGGCATGGTATAACTGACATTGATTTTTTAAGTTTGATATGTTTCAGTTTTCCTTTTTTCGGCGTATTCGCTACAATACGAGATTTCCCGGGTTTTCTTCCCTTCTTCGTGTGCTTCCTTGGGGAAGCTCGGAAAAAGGAGCATAGGTCCTCTGGTGAGATACTAGGCGGTGGGCCTACGTGTGGCTTGTTTATCAGTTCAGCTGGAGTGAACTCTGATGCATCAAAAAAAATCTAGATTGGGGAGCCAAATGACTGTCACACTGAAGCCTGGCCCTATATTGGAAGGGATGAACGCCAATCGAAATGCTTTTTCTATTATTCCTGCGATGTTATATATTGACGACACCGGTTTACCTTGATTGGCCAACATCCACTCTTTTGTCGCGATGTTGTAATAATTCTTAGAAGGGCCAAAGACCGTCCGGTCTAAGCCAAAACCCGGGTTGGTTATGAACGGTTGAGTACTCGTTTCATCCAGGTTCCATCTGTTCAGTCCGTCTGTCCAGTCTGTCTTTCATATACTTCGGTTTATTTGTCAAAAAAGTATTTAACATTCGTCTGATTAAAACAAACCATTTGCCCTAAACTAGAAGTCTTAATGATAAAACAGCCCTGTGTTTGTTTCGGAAGTAGCGGTACCACTGTCACCTGCTTATTTTTTTCTCTATGTCATGATGCTGGGTATTTCAATGTAAGGTACATTATTTTATGATCTCTTCTGAAAAATTATATTATTTCTAATAATTGACTTTAATATAAATGTTAGCATTTGTTTAACATATTTAAAAAAAGAACTTTGGTACAAAAAATTCATAGTTTACATTCGTGTCAAATTAGTTTTAAGATGTGAGTTCCAAATTTTTGGGAATAACTTTATTTTATTTAATTAGAGTTTTTCCATTCAATGTTTCTAACTAAAAGAAATTATTATACTATTAACTCGCAAAAATTATTTTTCTCTCTTGTAAAAGAAGGAGGTATAGCCAGTTTTAGCTTAAAAACGCCCTTCTACAAATACCTTTTTCCTACGATAGTGCAAAAAGTGACTACTTTTTGCAGCAATTACTGTGCCAATAGTTTCACTTTTTTGCATTAGTGCAAAAAGCAATAGCGCACAATTTAAAAAGGACAAAAGAGTCTACTCTCTTTTTTTACCAGTAAGGAAACATGCTTTTAGAAAGATTGAAAATACCCTAAATTTAGTACAAGAAATTCCTGCAGTTTGCTGCAGTGTTACCAATTACAAATTGTTGATTGATGTTTGATTGTTGATGTTTGGTTGGATCGTTTTATTCGTGTTATTTATTCATTATTATTGCTATCCTCGTTATTTATCCGTTTCCTAAAACAGTCTTTTAATCATTGTTGGAAATTTTTACTAAATACCCATAAGTATGATGGCTGCCTTGACGAAAAGAGAAAGGACTAGGGTAGACTCTTTTGTCCTTTTTGAATTTTTAACTGAGTGCGCTATTTATCAGTGCAGCAAAAAGTTAATTATTTTGCATTAGTGTAAAAAAAGTTTTTTATTTTTATTTTATTTTTTGTTTTTCGATGGTAGAAAAATGTTATGTGCAACATGTGCAAAAAGCAATTTGTTGCACTAGTTACCCAAATAACTATTTTAATAATATAAGAAAAACTTTTATAGCTTTTCCAAAACGAATTGGCGTGTAACAGAATCAGACATACTACGTTTTCGAAAAAACAATAAATTAACAAAAAATAATCTTGAATTTAATTAATTAGTTGTTCTTAAATTAATCAACTCAAATTAAAATAATTTTAAGGATTTTCCATTTTTTTCTGCTATAAAATTACAAAAATTTAATTACGTTCGAGCGCGCTTTCTGTACTATAACGGTTAATGTGAAAATTAATTTCATTTAATCAACGATTGCAATTGACTATTAAATATATGTTATTGCCAATTTTGCCGTTACATGATTATAATTTTTGTTGTGAGTTTATTTATTATTAGGAACTACGAATTTTACGAATCATTATTTGAAACTGAAAGCGTTTAAAGCAAAGGCGCGAAAAATAAACTTCAAGTACTTTATTAGTTAATGAAAAGTTGATATGGAGTTCGTTGAACTAAATGCGATTAAAAACAATCTATAGAATAATAACTATTTTATGAAATTTCGGCAATTAACAAGGCATTGACCAATTTTATTGATAAAATCGTACATGCATTTTCGTTCATTCATAAAAATGAAAGTACGCAATCTAATCAATATTGACATTTGTGTAGTGTTTTTATACTTCCAGATACACGTCACGATTATAAAAAAAAGTACTAAAAAAAAAAGAAAAATATTTTTTAAAGGGGGTGTTCAATCGTAACCAGAGAATTAAAAAAAATTACAAGTGGGCGTAAATGAATCCATAAAATAGTTACACTTAACGATTAACTAATTAATAGTAACTTATACTTGGTTTAAGTGATCAAATGATTGGTAGATACAACATATTTCTAGCGTTTTAATGTTTTATTATTTATACGATGAATTTATATGGAAATACACAACTTTTTAATAGAAAATGTTTGTTTCTTATAGAAGGATGTAGTATGAAAGCGTATGATTGAACGCAACATTCTTTTATGGGAATGCCAGTGAATTCACACAATCGTAAAATATTTTTACCTACGTTTGCAATTACGTTATACAATAATTTTATGCAGTTGAATGCAGTAATGATTATTATCGATTGAATAAGAAAATCACTAGAAATGCGTAGTAATGAGTTAGATTTCCGTTTATTTCAATTCATTAATAACAATAAAAGGAGAAACATTTTAAAGTTGTAAACCAATTAAAAAAAAGGTAATTCTTATTCAAAGTAACAATAACTTGCTGCAGAAGCAAGAAAAAATTATGGTACAGTATATTTCACAAGGAACAGAGCACGACTTTTTCAAAATGTAAAAAATATTTAATTCTAATTTTTATTTAAATACAAAGAAAAGGCTTATGTGCATTTTATTAAAAAAATCACTTCCCTTATCGAGAATGGTTCGACACATAATATTCAAAAGCAACACAACACACGAAAAAGCTTCACCGACTTAACCGCAATCCTTAGAATAAATATTATGTAGGTATAATTCATTCCATCATAAAATTCAATTCATGGCTATGGACAGACTTACTTTACGCCTTCATGAAGTTCTTTTTGCAATTTGGCAATAAACACATTATCAAACATTTTTGAGCAAAAGAAAAGAGCAATTGTTACAAGATTCAAAGAGCACATGGCTCATTTTAAGTACAACAGACCCAAAAAAATCTAGTGTTGCCCATCATATGCTAAATATTAAACATAGTATAGTATAGTATAGATTGTAATAGCTTAGAATTAGTTAAACAAGAAGTAGACCATAGGAAATTAAATAGTATAAGACAGTATAATTATTTACTAAAACAGAGATAAGTTAATAAATAATGACATGGGTCCTAATCCCAACACCATTCTATTTGTTTTAACCGATAGTGTGTAACGATTAATCAAGCGTGTAATTAGTATATAAGTGCTTAGTTTAAACTTAATTATTTAGGCAAAATGTGTGTCTGACGACATCTCGTGTAAAACATTGACACGTATGATTAGTATAAACTAAGAAAATGCCAACAGTTAAAAGTAAGGACATGTGTGCGTTTACGTGCATATCGCTATCTAAAGCAACAGCTTCAATGCCTTAACGCACGAGTGTCGATAAAGCCAAGTAAAACTTGTGTAGGAAGCATTACACGCAACGAAAGAACACTTGATTTCGCTTATTATGAGCTCATCAGGTGATACTTGCAGTGGTATACAACTGTAAAGATAGCGGTTGGTCTTAAACCCTCGTGGAGTAATGAATTGCTTATATTCATTACTCCACGAGAGTTTAAAAGACCAACCGCCGTCTTGTACAGTTGTATACCGCACTTAAGTATACACCTCTGATGAGCTCATAATAAGAGCGAAATGCAGCATCAGGTGTTCTTTCGTTGGTGTAATGCTTCTGTACAAGTTTTTTACTTTAATTATTTAGGTCTTCTACTGAAGATGAGAGCATAGTTATCGAAATACATGCATACAGTTTAAATAAACAAGTTGTCCAGACTTGTGTAGTGGAGAAACAAATCCAAACAGTGAATTGAAATAACTGATAATATTTTCATAATTATTTCGAACTATCTAGTTTCGGTTAAGCATCTCAAGAATCGTACTTTTCTTTAACGAGATGTCTGACTCTTAACAATTGTAGTGTTATATGATCCTTTGGCCTGAAGCTGAAACTGGAGGGAATGGTACGCACTTGTGATTTGCACAATTAGAGAAATTCTGTGACGTAGTTGCATGTGTAGATCTATGTCCCTGAAACGACGGTCCAATTGTAGTTCCTGGGGGTGAAAAGGAATGTTGTCAATGGGATGAAGTTTACAGCAGGGTTGGTTTGGTAGGGTATCCGCTGTTATTGCGTCATATATTGTTGTTCTTTGTTTGTTAGACAATCATCCAAAATGTGAGTACATTAGTAAGTGTTTGGAATCAGCTTTCGTACGAGTTACATGAGACTTCAACCGGGATTCATGCTGGTGTTACTAATATGGCTGTTAATGGTTGTTATCTCCGACGCTGAATGACACACTTGTCCATATAAACGTTTATTTAGTATTATATTTCGTTAATGTAAGCAGTATACCGCAATACAACCATGACGATTGTTGTTGGCATAACAACTTCTGACATCGGATGATTACTTAATTAATAAAAAATATGATATTCGTTTGAATGAATTAAACAATCTTGTTTGATGTGAAATAATAACATCCTCCTGAACATTTTGATTGTTTTTATTTTTAATGAATATTGCCAACGTTTTAATTGCTATACTATCTGCATTCGTCATCAGGTGAATGCTAACAAATTTGAAAAGATAGATGCAGTTTTAGAATCTCGACTGGTTTCGTGTTGTAAATCATACTTCTAATGGTGGTTGAAGATCTAAACACCGTATTTAAGTTGTAACTTTTCCCTATGCCTTTTTTTTTATTCTGATAAACGTTTGACATATGAGATGCTGAGCAGTGAATTTAGTTTTAGATCCCTTCTGATGTTTTCGATTTCTTCCTGTAAACCTTTGTCTGTGTTCCACAATCTGTACGCTCTGTCAATTAGAGATTTCACTACTCTTCTTTTTGTTATTGTTGTTGAATGGTTCTATCAAGTTCCATGTGAATGTGGCCAGTCGTACGTAGGGGAAACCAAAAGACCTCTGGACGTCAGACTGGAAGAACACCGGACTCACACACAGAGAGGAGAAACTTCTAAATCCGTTATAGCGCAACATTCCTGGGATAACCGACATCGAATGAAATGGTCCGAAGCGAAGTTCATACACAGAGAGAAACATTGGTACTAAAGAAAATTTAAAAAAGCAGCATTCATGAACAACAACAAGGAGATTTTCAGCCAGCCAAATGTCGAGATAACCAGTGATCGAGCGTATAAATCAACTCAAACTACACTAAGCTTTCATTAATTTATCATTTGTTCCGCCAGCTCGCATTTTGTACACTTGGACGTTTCACCAAACACGTCTTTAGTATATAAGTTCTAGTAGTTTCTAAGTTTGTTAGTATTCACCTGATGACGATTGCAGATAGTATAGCAATTGAAACGTTGTGTATATTCATTAAAAATAAAAACAATGAAAGTTCAGGAAGATGTTATTATTCTTCCACAAAAATAACTTTCAAAGTTTGTCACATTTATTACAGTTACTGATTGCACATTTTAAATATATTTTCGATTATACAATGCGTTCCAAAGAGTCGTGGTAGAATAAATAAACTTACATTTTTTTAAATGGAACACACTATATATTTTCTTTAAGATTCAGAAAGTAGACATTTGCAGACGGCGGGTACCTGTTGATGTACGAGGGCAGCAAGCACCCGAGGTATGCATATCTCAAAAACTATTGGGTATAGAAATTTGGGAAAAAAAATTTGATTACTAAAACGGCTATGAGAAAATCTTGGAAATTATTTTCAAGTTCCGAATTTCATATAAAACTATGACTTTAATAACATCATTAGAAGGTCTGAATAATTCCGCATACGTTTTGTCTGAAGGTCATTGGCATATCGGCCTTAATAAGACAACGAGAAGCCTCACAATGTCTAATAATTTAAATGACTGTATTTTCTAAATATCTTATCTGATTACAGCAAACTCAGGCTTGTTTGTAAAAGAAATGTCAGTGTTTTCAAATATCGTATGCATCGGCACTGGACAATTTCAAATAAATTGCTAGAGGGCGCAGTTCGCAATAATAAAAGTTTTTTCAATTTTGCCACGAAAATTCAAACCATACATTATAATTTTGATGTCATAATCGGAAAGGTAGATTAAATTTGCTAGAGACAACGCAAAAAGCGCAGTTCGATATCTTCGCCCGTTTCAGAGATATTGTCAAAAGATTACATTTTCACACTTTAATTTGAAAAATGGTTATTTTCCTACTTTTTAGCTTTGTAGCTAGGATTAGTAACAATTAGTTTAATATTATGTTATACTAGTGAACCAAGCCCATTCAGACTAGAGTATAAGTCGAAGTGAGATAAGAGCGTTGGAATGTGTCCCTAATCCAATCTCTACCTGAAAGACTTTGCAACTTTTTCAGGTTTTAAAGGGTGGCCTTCTTTGGTCAATGGTCAAGTCAACACTGGGATAGCCTAGCTTCACATTGCACATCTCTCTTAACCAATACCAATAGTCGAGCCGCTTGTCGTAATCAGCTCCTGACAGAGCCTGGTGCAAAACCATATGGTAGGGATGTAGTTTATAGTCTTTTAAAATTCGAAACACCAAATCGTGACTTATTCCTACTTTTAAGGACACTTCCTTTGTGCTTAATTTGGATTCGCTTTCACGCATGAAAGAATGTTAATCACGTTACCTTCATACATTGACGGACGTCTTCTAAAAGGGACTGGAATGGGTCGTGTACTTCCAGTTTGCCTTAAACCTACTGCTAGTTGTCAAAATGCACTCTTGTTATAGTGTTTTTGTTCAGGATATTTGACAGCATATTCACGTGCTGCATATCTTAAGCTTCAACATTAGTGTAAGCCGTTATTGATGGTTTAGCACAAATTTGGAAAATAAGTAGTACGAAATTCAAAAAGAATCAAAGACCAGGTTTTTTAGTTCAAAATTAAAAATGTTTACAGTTACTTATTCCAATTTGTTAATGTCCATGGAAACCTACAGATTTTGTTTCATGACTACCTATTTTAATTTACTTTTTAAAACAGCATCAGCATCTATGCCTTCTTAGAAGTTGTTTGTGGGGTGTTTGAATTTAAATGTAGTATTGCGCCACTGAAATGAGTGACAAAACTACACAAGCATAAAATTAAATCAAAATTCCCTGGAACTAGGAAAATAACCATTTTATCAAATTAAAGTGTAAAAAATGTATTCTTTTGACAATAACTTTGAAACGGGCGATAATTTCGAATGCGGTTTTTGCGTTTTCTTTAGCAAATTTAATCTATTTTCCGATTATGACATCAAAATTATAATGTATGGTTTGAATTTTCGTGGCAAAATTGAAAAAACTTTTATTATTGCGAACTGCACCCTCTAGCAATTTTATTTGAAATTGTCCAGTGCCGATGCATACGATATTTGAAAACACTGATATTTCTTTTACAAACAAGCCTGAGTTTGCTGTAATCAGATAAGTCATTTAGAAAATACAGTCATTTAAATTATTAGACATTGTGAGGCTTCTCGTTGTCTTATTAAGGCCGATATGCCAATGACCTTCAGACAAAACTTATGCGGAATTATTCAGGCCTTCTAATGATGTTATTAAAGTCATAGTTTTATATGAAATTCGGAACTTGAAAATAATTTTCAAGATTTTCTCATAACCGTTTTAGTAATAAAATTTTTTCCCCAAATTTCTATACCCAATAGTTTTGAGATATGCATACCTCGGGTGCTTGCTGCCCTCGTACATCAACAGGTACCCGCCGTCTGCAAATGCATACTTTCTGAATCTTAAAGAAAATATATAGTGTGTTCCATTTAAAAAAAAATGTAAGTTTATTTATTCTACCACGACTCTTTGGAACGCCTTGTATAATCGAAAATATATTTAAAATGTGCAATCAGTAACTGTAATAAATGTGACAAACTTTGAAAGTTATTTTTGTGGAATAATAACATCTTCCTGAACTTTCATTGTTTTTATTTTTAATGAATATACACAACGTTTCAATTGCTATACTATCTGCAATCGTCATCAGGTGAATACTAACAAACTTAGAAACTACTAGAACTTATATACTAAAGACGTGTTTGGTGAAACGTCCAAGTGTTTAGCAAATTTAATCTATTTTCCGATTATAACATCAAAATTATACTGTATGATTTGAATTTTTGTGGCAAAATAAAAAAACTGGTATTATTGCGAACTGCACCCTCTAGCAATTTTATTTGAAACTGTCGAGTGCCGATGAATACGGTATTTAAAAACACTGACATTTCTCTTACAAACTAGCTTGAGTTTGCTCTAATCAGATTTAGAAAATACAATCATTTAAATTATTAGACATTGTGGGGCTTCTCCTTTTCTTATTAAGGCCGGCACGCCAATGACCCTCAGACAAAACTTACGTGGAATTATTCAGGCTTTCTAATGTTGTTATTGAAGTCATAGTCCATATAAAGATTTTCGGAAAAATCTTGAATTTTATGCCTGGCCGTATCAATTCCGCCCCCTTGCGGCGAAATTCGGAACTTGAAAATAATTTCTAGAATTTTCTTATAGGTGTTTTAGTAATAAATGTTTTTCCCGAATTTCTATACCCAATAGTTTTCGAGATATGGCCGCGTACTAAACTTAATGAAACAGGCTGTACAATACACTATACTCGTACCGGCGTTATCCAAAGTCCATCTGCGACCACACAGATAAATAACATTTAGACACTCAATAATTTTCGTCACACATTATCGTACCTAAACGCAAATCTAATTAGAAGGTCACAGAAAACGCACGGACGAGATTTTGATGCGTATCTCAGAAGTAAATCAGTTTTATTCTACGCTGTTTCAAATTCACGTACGGTATATATGTACACCGATTATCCATTATTTTTGTATTATCATTTGCGCGTTCAGTTAGAATTAAGGAATTTATAAACGGCTCTCTCTAAATCCCATAATTGTTATATAAGTGTCGTATCGTAGAAATCATTAAGCGAAGTCAATATTTTTAGCCTGTAATATTTCTTTTTTATGATTATTAATCTAGTAAATTACTTTTATTGTTTGTGCATTAAGAATTTACCCTCACAGTGGCCGTAAGAAATCCTTACACGTTTCCTTATCTGTGTTTGGAATAAAGTTGTACTATTTTATATCAAGATACCGTGGCACTTTGGCCATGTGTTTTCCTTTTGATCGACAAATATTTTCAAACATCTATTAATTACTGAACTGAACGACGTCTACCGCGAATATTTAAAGCTAGCTAGGTAAACTGTCTTGGCCGATCTTGTACCTGAAACTTTTTTTTTGTTTTTATACTCATTTTATTTGTATTTTCGTCGGCCACGTAGATTCTTAATTGTCACAAGTTTAATTTTTGTTATTAATTATTTAATGTATAATTAATAACATAAGTTGACCGCATCGGTTGTTTTTAAAAAAAATTTATCAAATAAGCTCTTATGGTCAAATCGCGTTTTCGCATACAACCTTCAAATGTACTGTAATGGAAATGAAGTATTTACAAAAACAAGAATGTCATTAAACACAAAGTGACCAATCGAAAAAGCAAAATAGTTACTTATGAAAAGTCGCGTCCATGATAAAATTTTTACAAACTGGCTAAGGTATCAAACAAAATAAAATAAAAAAAAAATTAATAAATATCAAGGTTAAGTAAAGATTAATTAAAAGACTAGTTTGCTTGAGAAAATCCCAGAGATAGGATTCACGATAGGAACAAGGCTACTGCTACAAATTCATTTGTAAAATAGTACAGCGTTTTCATGTTTTTGTTCAATTTTAAATATTTTGTACAAATAACAGGAATTCCAATTTAAAGTAATTATTTAAAAATAACTTGAACCTAAGCAAAAATCGAAGCAATGGCTTTGATTAATAAAAATAATTGTTAATAAAATTTCATTTGCAATAAATATGTGCGAGAGAGTAAAACCAGTTTCAAATTTGATAAAATCGTCATTTCCAGGACATTATATTTGATGATTTTAAAACAAAATTAACCAACAATGATTAATTTATTATTAGAATTAGAAAACATAGTATTCGAAAGAGTTTACCGCTTTTGTCACAACATTAGTTTGATGTGTACAGTAAGTTTGACAAATTTAGTTAATTAAAAAGTTTAGTAATTTAAAAATTTTTTTTTATTATTTCCCTATTAGTTTCATATAAAAGATTAATTATTCGGCAACAATGATTTATAGAGATTAGGTACTAATCCATTAGCAATTATAAAGACGGAAATCATTTTTAACACTTCATCAAATCATTTAAAGGTCGTGAAGATATTTTTGTGTTATAAATAATAACAACAATTAGACATTTTTTACATCTTATTAGTATTGTGCAAATTGGAAAATTGTTGTCAGAAGATTAAATTAGTTTGCAAACACTTTTAAATTGCTATAATAAAACTCAGCTTGATTAAGCACTAATCAAAGTAACGGTTAATCAAAGATAGTGATAAACCTAAAAAAATCTTTTTTCCACTACTAGCTGTGAAGTGGACAGTTATTGCGTCTCCTAGCCAACTTAGAAGTTGAATTTCTCTATTAGTGGTTAATAATTTTTTTTATTGTTAACCTAGGTTAATAATGGACAAATTCAAATTTTTGAGAATCTAAGAATAGTTGTTTAACAAAAACGAGTGAAACATAATTTTGTATATCCAGGTGATTATCTTTAACGTATTTGCTGTTTAAAATTACCTAACACGATAAAATTATTTGAATAAAAAAATGCCATTAGTTTCAAATTCGCGCCCCCATCTTGTAACCACAAATACATAACCTGAATTTATTTATTTATTAACTATGATGGTAGAATCAGTTTTTTCACGTTTCCCAAAGGGGATTTAACCAGGTGAGTTAAGTTACATGAAGAATTTTAAGTAAATTACAAACATTTTGTTGTAGGTGTTTTGAATGGTTAACTGGAAAGTCCGATCTGTTGCTTAAAAATGTCGACTATAAAAATTTAACGAGTATGTAGCGAACACTTGCCATTCCTAAATGAATTACAAGTGTCAATTTCTGAAACCTAATATTCAAATGATGCAAGGTATATTGGCGAAGCAATAAATGAAATTTTTAGATGTTTTATACAAGTGTTTTCAGAATCGATATAAATAAATGCCCGTTAACATCTCTAGCTATACCAAAACTACTCAAGCTTGCAGCTCAAATACTCTCTAGGTAAAGAAAATTACGGAGGAACATTCTTAAATTGCAACGTGAAAAGAAAGCACTTCAAT
This sequence comes from Abscondita cerata, assembly GCA_030710515.1. NCBI lineage: Eukaryota > Metazoa > Arthropoda > Insecta > Coleoptera > Lampyridae > Abscondita > Abscondita cerata. The sequence continues at coordinate 122,345 of JALBCR010001307.1, forward strand.
TGAAGTTAACATCTGTCAACGATTACTTCCCAGAAGCGGAAATGGACTTAAAAAATAAACCACTAAGAAGCAGGAGATATACAGAGGAATACAAAAAATTTTCACTAAAATTATATTTTACGAGCCCCAAAATGTTAATTTTAAATTTTTGCCAGCTCAAACTGCTACGTGATCATGGTTACAGTTATATATAAAAAATTTAAAAAACCCTTGTAATATATCTTTACAAATACGATATTTAAAGGTGACAAATTGAAGTCGACAGTATTAAACTGCATAGAAAAGCTACAACTACAATGCGGTGTCAATGTTAGGGCAGTAGTAAAATTTTCGAAACCTAATTTAAAGAATAGATGTATCACCGGAAAAACCATACCTTCTCGTAAACGATAAGAAAATCTATTATTTCTTCGATGTCCCCTATTTATTGAAGTCAGTGCAAAATAACTTGATTAAATTCGATATAATCTTTAATAACAAAAAGCATCTTGGAAAGACATTAAAAATTTCTACATGTCAGACAAATCTAAACCGCTGCGATTGGCTCCTAAATCAACTAATTTACATATTACTCCGAATAATTTTCAGAAAATGAAGGTAAGTATCCCACACAAGTGTTTAGTGAATCAGTTGCAGTTGGTTTATCAACGTATGTAGCTTTTAATCCTATTTGATGTATTTGCATTCCTGTGCTACTTGATTTTTACAAGAAAAATGTTTATTTTTTATTTTTGGCTTAAATTTGGATAGTAGTGGAAAAAATAGTATATACACCATGGTTGTGAAGACTTCACAACCTTGGTGTATACTATACTATTAAACTTGCTATATTGGTTCTCGAATGTGTGTAAAATGGTTCAGCTACTCGTTTTATTTCTTAAAATACAAACATAATGTGTAGTAACTAGGGTGTAATATTATTTGTTCACAAGAACAACGCATATTCTCAATTAAATGTTAAACTTCACTGCTAACTTAGCAACATTTCAAAGAATTGAAAAAAACGAAAATGTGACGATCATTAATTTACTTGAAGTAAAATTAATAACATCGACAATAAAAATGGAGAATAGTGTTGTTTTAATTACAGCAAATAAACAAAAGCTCAAACAATTTGAACAAATTTTTATGTGCAAATCAATCAAAATTGATTATGATAAGGAAAATAATGTAAATAATTTTTTTTCTATTGTTAATACTTGTAAAAACAAAATCAATGTCAGTTATTAAATTATCATCCTGAAAATCATTCGTTTGTATTTTCCGAAAAATGCCAGAAAGCTGAACCCCTAATGTAAGAATAATTATTTTATAACCTTTAATTTTTATATTAAATATATTTTTTTCCTGAGATTATCTAATTTTTTCCAAAATCGATGCCCTTCAAATATATTAAAAAATTGACTTTGAAGTGAAATATTTTCAAAAAAAATTGTTTGATTTGATGTTGGTAATCCATCATTAGGTTTGGTCATGAGAGAAACGATTAATCGGGTAATTGTTGTTATCCGTGGTATAGAAACAATAAAAATTGCGGCATTCATAACTGTTTTTCAAAACTTATTGTTCCGGCTTATTTTTTTTATTATTTCCTATTATGTAGATTATAACTAAACAAAACTTGTCATAATATGTCCATGCGCATCAACAAAAAATTTTCCTTACGAATAAATAAATAAATAAAACAAACTAAAAACCTGTAGTATTCAAAACACTTGCCTGTTTTGTTCATTATAGTACACAAAAACACATGCCATAACGTAAGATGTGTTAAATGAATCACAAAGAACAAATAAATTAAAGTATCAGAATAATACACTATATTATACAGGGTGGGGCATTACCAACGAATTATTCTGTAGCACTAAAACGACAAATAATGTAAGAAATCTTAATGTACCGGGTGGCCGAATGGACGCCGGCTATATCTCGGGAATTATAAATCTAGTTTGTAAGATGACCGCTACGGGGCGAAACTGTTATGGCCGATCATAAAATTGGCTTTTTTTCCAAAAATATGCAAATATAAATATATTTTAAATATTGCCGTAGTAAAGACTGTTTAGGGTATTTTATTATGACTTAGAAAACGTAGTGATGGGGGAACGTCAAACATGTTTTTATTTAAATGCAAATAACTCCGGTATAAGTAAACGGAATTGAACAAACTAGGTATCGTTTAAAAGAGCTATTCTTACTTAATAATATGCAGTATAAAGATAGTCCAAATAAATTTTGACGTGATAGCTAGAGGGTGCTGTTTAACATTACAACAATTATTGCACATTGTCATGAGATTTTTAAATAGCACCCTATGTATCTTTTTACACAGTTAAATAAAGGACAAAATTCCTAAACAATCGGCGCAAACCGCAACTTCCTTTTTCAAACCGAAGATATCAATAAAACAAATGTATTTAAATGTCACATTATTTTCAAATAAGGTAACTGAATAACTTTCTATGACCTCGTTTGGAAGATATGTACCTCAACAATTTTTACTTTCAACAAGATGGGGCTACTTGCTACACTACCAAGGAAACTTTAAATTTACTGGAGGAGAAATTCCTTGGCCGTGTGATCTTTTGTTATGATTACGTGGATTGGCCTGAAAGATCTTGCAACTTGAATTAAAAATTACATTCATTAAAAAATCGTTAAATTTTTAAATACTACGCATATATTATTTGGAGTTTCTGTTAGTACGAAAAAGTATATTAATTTTATTTTTAAAAGAGTTCTGAGAAAGTGCAGGAGGAACAGTATCATCAAACATTATGTTGGATAAAAAGTATTCTTTGGTGAATGTCCACGCTTAAACAGTTTCTAAAACTAAATTTTAAGGAATTGAAAATCAGAAGCTTTTAACCAGGCGTTGACACAAAGGAGGAGCTTGGTTATGGTTGATCGACCATTACAAATTCATGTTAATCATTAGGTATGACATCTTGTCTTGTCAGGAACTCAAACATTTACTCGAAAATATCGTATTCCATAATTATAGATACAATAGGAATCAGGCTGATTGGACAATAATTCATCGCCAAATCCCATTGTGAGAGATACTGGATTGTGAAAAAGACATAATGGAACAAAATGGATATGATAAAGATTCTTGATACTTAATTCCTTAATAAAAGAGATTGGATCTCAGGTATAAAAGGCGTTGCTTTATTTTAGTTTCTGAAAAATTGCTAATGGAAAATTCGCATTTAGAAGTTCAGTGGTAAGAGCACAAAAAGCTATCGTATTGTTGAAGTAGAAGAATGCCAACTTTGGAAGAGACAGCAAGAAAAGTGAATGAATGTATTTAAGAAATTTAGTGTAGAACTGCCTATAATGTTTTTTTCGAAACTGTGACTTTATTGGAGAACTAGTAACCAAACCCATTTGAAAATGGGCCTAATCTAGACAAACCTGAAATTAAAGACGTGCTCCAGGTCAGTCGTCAAAGGTCAGGTCAACTTGGGACCTATCTTAAAACATTCCCCTTGACATCCTGAACACTTTGATATATAACATGCCTATGTCACTGCTCCAGGTCAGGGTCAACTTGTGACCCCGCCTAAGATCAGCGCCTGGACCTCCTGAACAATTTGACGTATCGATCTCCGAAATCGGTTCAGCCGTTTCGGAGAAGAAGACGAACAGACAGGCAGACAGACAAACCGGGCCACGATTTTATGTGTATAAATGCTGTATGGAGTAAGCAGTTGATAACATTCATTAGTGTTTTTAATTTCTTCAACAGATCACATTTGTCCTTTATCATTGATAGGATTTTTGAGAAAATCTACAATTAGGTTTGATATTAAGAAATTAGTTCCCCGGTAAGTTACAGTTACTTCCACGTGTTCGAGTATAGTCTTTTGTGCAGTTTTTTTGGTGCTTTATTACAGATAGACGCTGCAGTTTAGAGTTCCATTCCTTTGATCCCAATTTATTCCTGACCTTACCAAAATCTGTTATCTCAAAGGTGGTGTAGTTTTTTTGATAGTAAAAACTGGTAGATTAGTTTGAGCATATCAGCTAATAACAGCGTAATCCGATTTTCCAATACAAGAACAAAACCCAACTAAGAATATTTATTTCATGTCATTTGTAAACAGTAGGTCGGAAATTATTAACTCGAAAGCAAGTATGAAAATGGTTTTTTGTTGAGATGCCGCCTGATATATTGCTTATCTGGAAAATTAAAGTCACCGACAATAATCACAATTTCGTACATAAACAGTTCATAATAACAAAAATTACAAAAAAATGCTTTGATGTTGTGGGAGGTTTTTAATAGATGGAATTTTATATTGGCGTTTAAATGACTCGACAAAAGTAAACTAAACGAATGCGTCATTTGGTCTGTCAAAAAAAGTGTTTTGTGTAGGTAATATTGCATTTTTATAAATTGTTAAATATTGCCTATCCACGGTTTTTCAACACCATAAAAAATGCTTGTAGATTTAAGTAATTTCTGAAAATGGAATAATTCCAGTATCCAGTAACCTTATACCTATTTGAATTAAATATAACCGTTTCTAAAATTTATGAACTATTTTCGTGAATGGGATGCTATTTATAGGATTTTAGGATGTTATTGATAATTACCCGAACCACATTTCACGGTTTTGTAGGTCATTGAAACCTTGAACCGTCACAAGATAACATAAAGAACATAAAGACAGCATCAACGAAGTAATTTCATCAAATTATAAAAATATAATTTCTTATTCGAAATCAGCTATTTCCTCCCATATCTATCAGTCAGAGCACCTATGGGACCACTGGGCGAAAAATGGTTGAAAGGCCATCCGTGTTGTTACGATCGTTACTCTTCATTCGGAGCGTGATATAACCCGAGTGGTTGGTTTGAACCAAGTTTCCTTAGTGAATGATTTACTATTTTATTTTTACCTAATGTCTTGCAATTACCTGGCACAAAAGTACTGATAAATAAGGCAAAAACCTATCGTCTCATTTTACTGTCAAAGTCATAAATCTTCTTCACGAGATCAGTTGCTCTGTCCTCTTGGGATTTCAACTTGAGTGTAAGTTCACAATTATACAAAATGCGACCAATACTTAGATGTCATTAATAATCAAAGAATAGACTTTTGCAACTACTTACACATCTGTGTATTTATTATGGCAATTACCTTACTCATTTCTTTCTTCTTTGTCTCCTCTTCTCTTGTTTTGGATCTATTTCTTGTATGGCCCTCCTTCTGCAGTTTTATCTTATTTTTTCTATTTGGTTGGGTTTCTCTACTCATGTGTGGCTCCATGTTGCATGCGCCAAAATGTTAAATGGTTTCCAAATTGTACTTTATTTTAAATTATTTAAGTACAATTACCGGGCATTTTAAATTATTTAATTGATTTCTTCTAGTTCTCATCAATTTTTTTGTACGTTTTCTGATATTCTGCGCTCTTAACTTTTCTTATTAATAACTTTTATTAAATTATATCAATTTTCCCCTAACTAATATTTTATACAAATTTTAAATTTTGATTCCAAATTAGTTTTTTTTTTAATATATAATTTCTTTCATTCATCTTTTCATTTAATAATTTTAATTATTTTGAGTCATATCGTTGATTGAAGATCATATCAATTTACTATTTACAATTAAAGATCGAAATTTTTTACTTTTCATCTCACTTTCGTTTTAAATTTTAAAATTAATCTTGTTTTTGTTCTTTCTCTGGATATTTTTAATGTTACTATTAACTTGGATGTATTTGTCTTTATTTTTTTCGATTTAGATTAATTTTCCTTTTATTTCTTCTACGTAATTTCTTAACTATTTACATCAATCATTTTTTTCCGATGAACAAAATTTATTGTTACTTTTTTTATAATTTCCTTTTATGTAAGTTTAAATTTTAAATATAATATAATTTCTTTCACTTTCATTTAACAATTTTTAATTTTTTAGTCATACCCATTTTCTATTTACATTTAAAATCGAGGTTTTTTACTTTCCATCTCACTTTCGTTTTAAATTTTAAAATTAATCTTGTTTTATTCTTTTCTTTGGATATATTTAATGTTGCTATTATCTTGGATATATTTGTCTTTATTTTAGTGAATTCTAACTTTAATTTTTTCGGTTTACATTTATTTTCTTTATCTTTCTTCTACGTCATTTCTGTTTGTCTGTTATCCTTCGTTTTTCATTGTTTGTCTCTTTTCTTCTTTTTGCTTTTCATTTCACTCTAATTATCTCCATATTTGTATTTCATCCTTTATTTATGTATATATTCGTATGGTACATTTTCATTATTTTATAGTGATGTAAGTGTTATGTATGGACCCTAGAAGATCAGTATAAACCAATATAGTGTAATCACATTCATTTCTATATTCTTGTTATCTATTACATTTCGATATTCATTTGACTTTTCTTGTTTCCAATTCATTTAATTCATGTGTCTATAATAATTTTGCTGGTATCCCTCTCTGTATATTTATAATTTATATAATTTATAATTATATTATTATATTATAATTTATATATAATGTATAATTTCTTAGTTTTTTGATTTTCCCAGATCCCAGTTCCCAGTTACTACATCCAATGATGTTTCTCATGTTGTCATATTTACTTATTTATGCCTTTTTTAAAATATAACTTAAGTATTTTATCCATTGTTTTCGTTTATTTCTTTCCTCATTACCATTACCATTTTTAGCTCATTCATTTCTCCATATTTTATTAATATTTTATGGATTTCTTTTTCTAATCTACTTTCCTCGCGTTGTACGCGCCAAAGTGTAATATTCTGAGCTCTTATTACAAACAATCATTACAAAACTTATTAATTAGTGGCGAGTTTCCCAATCAGTTATTGGGCTTTCTTTTAAGAGTGAGGCTTTGGAGTATAGGTCATCAATCTTTTTGTTTGCCGACGTTTCCACCCGAAAAGTTCGATTTTTATCGAGTCATCTGTATATAGAGAAAAGAAAAAATACAGAAGTCTGAACGAGTAAATTTCTTCGAGTTCACTGTTAAGAATAAAAACTTATTAAGCACATTTTGAGTGATGAAGGGATTGTTTCTAATATACAAGCACGCAAATACAATCTTGATCGATTTTCTTCGAATTAGCTATTAATTTTGATTCTAACTCTCTCACAAAAGAAATGGCTTCTTCACACCAAAGACCATGACTTTTAACTAAAAAAGGGACATCTAGAAAATCACAATATGTATTTCGCTTCCGATTCCCAGCGTCCTATGCAACTTGACATGTTTGCAAACAGGCTTAACGTATGAATTGGCCAAAGTATGAGCGCATGTCGCATCTAAAAGCAGATGCTTTCTATTTGATCATGGTATGAGTGACATCTCGTCAGGTCTCTTTCCGTTATTACGGCTAATTCCAGATGGCTCCAAATTGAAGGGACAGCGCTTCCAAGAGCCTTCTTATTAACGTCATTCAAAGAAGAGTGCCTGGACCACTTTCTAATATGACAAACCATGATTTCCATACTCGTCCATCTGTCTTCCACATATGCAAGTGTATAGGATGCAAACACAACATCTTTCCGATTCTCCCGTTAAAGAAGCTTCATCAGTCTTTCAATTGAAAGAAATTCGGGTAATGCACTTAATCAAAACAATATTGTCCCAGTTCAGCTTGCTTGATTCCAATAATGGAGTTCAATTAAGGCATCATTCCAACAAGACATTGCATCTTTAATACAGGTAATTATACAGGTACGTTAATGAGACCAAGTTAAACACGCTATTTGTTGATGTAAGGAATCATGGAAGACCAATATCCTTTAACTTTCAAATTCCTAACCCTACATTTCATATTTGAAATGTCGTCAAATTCTACTGGTCAATGCTGAAACGAGTGTTAGCAATTTCCTCCATTGTGCTCTAATTAATCTAATATTGATTTGAATTGCCATGTTGGAGCCGTCAGCAGAAAGTAGGTTAATTTCGGTGCAACCATACATCTTCAAAATAAAGTAGCCAACGTGAAACTTGATATTTTGTAATTTACTCAAAAGAAGTCGGAGTTCAGCTGTTTTCTCATTGAGAACCTTAACAGCAGCAGCCATTGTGAGGGGAGCTCCTAGTAAAATTAGATTTTCTTCTTCTAGAACTTTAACCCCAGGAGAAATCTCATCAAATCTTTGGTAAACCTCCTCATCGAATGTTGAGGTTAAATACAGCTTACAATTTGAAGGATTAATCTTAAGACCAATTTCTTTAGCCAGCAGATAGAATCTGCAATACTTTCTAAAGACCCGTTCTCGAGGTAGAAAACGGTAAAGCTCCTCAATAATAGGTTGTAATACCAATCTAAAACATAAATGACCAAAGGATCTCCTTAGTGGAGTCCAACTACAGATCAAATCTTGGTTTGGTCAAAAAATAGAGTCAAAATTTTCTTCGAAACTTCCTCAAGTAGTGTGCCCCTTTTCACACAATTGAACGCATTCCTGAAGTCCACTTTAAAAAAAAGACAAAGGTTGTTTAAGTCTTAAATACGACCCCATTTTATTCGAATATCTCTTACAACCCATCTTCTCAATGTTGATACCACTGTTATTGGACGGATCCTTGTTTGTTAGAACACATAAGTTAGCACCGTAAAAAAATCCTGTGACCTCATCATTCACTTTTCCAGCTAGCATGCAGTTGGTTAAAGTTATAAAAAGTTGTGTTAGAACAATCCCTGCATTGTTAGTAACTTTTGTAGCAAGTCCTTTAAATGCTGAGGTAAAATTCTATCAATCCCGAAAGATAAACCGTTGGGAAAACTATTAACCTCCCATCAAATATTTTTAGAAGTCACAAGATTCAAGATATCAACATCTGGTGCTGGAGTTAAATTTAGAGGTCTTGATACGAAAGGGGGCTAGATTATCAGACGACGCAAGAAGTTTCACGGCCCCCTTTATATAACCTTGCGCAATTTTTGTCTCCACTATTTTTGGGAATGTAATTAGACGATTCGAAATTTATGACATTCTTCTTTACTTCGGATGTCAACGATTTCCTCTTCTTTTCGGGTATACGTGATGCAACAGTTTGGGTTGACACGAACTTTTATTAAATTACGAATATATTAATAAATTCACTTTCATTAAATTAGTACACACTTTTATTTTCAATTAAACATTTCATAAAAATATGACATTCCAATTTAAGTGAAATTTTCAAATCCAAAACGACACCAATTTTGTACAACACAATATAATAGTTGATATTTTTGAAACTGCGCTGTTTAATGAAAATAATCTTTAATTTAATATATTTAAAAAATTGCAGTGTCCCACAAACGTCGTAATAGGATTCGAAAATACTATTAACAAGGTGTTTGACGTTACACGGATAGTTGGAAAAGCATCAGACCGTATTGCAACAACAGCAGAAGATACTGAAGCATGAAACAAAAACGAAATTGACATAATCGATAGTTAAGTGAAAACTAAAATAGAAGTAGAAAGTGAAAACAAAAAAGTAAGTTCACACAATGTAATTGAACTTCTTAATAATTTACTCAGTATGAAAGTGCGATTGCAATTCTCATTCCCATGATAATTTTATTAAAAGTGAATTAAAAAAAGTTATTTTTAATTTAAATTTTTTTCTGGTTCGCATAAATTTCTATTTTCACATTTAAATTTGAAGATTTTGCACGGTTTCCAGGCGTTACACATAGCGTTGCATGGAAGTAAAATGGAATTGGCCATGGCAAGCGGAATTCGATCGCGAGATCTTGACAATGAAACACTTAAAATGTATGTCACCTACTTTTATGGGTCGATCTCTACGATATTTTGTGCTGAGCATGCATTTTGCGTTTTCATAAAGTTTGCAATCTGTTAAATTCCTTTTAGAATTACGCATAGAATTAAACAAAAACTTACTCGAGTTTGTGCAATTTGAAATTGATCAATACTCACATTTTCAAATTAATACAATTGCGTTTTGCAATTTAAAATATAAAACGTTAAAAATAACTAACAACATTATCTTGATTGTGAATTATTAATTTATACATATAAAATTTTGAGGTATCTTCAAATTACAGGGAAAAACTAAAGCCTATTCGCATTAATTTCGTTTATTGCTATGCAAATTCAATCTTATTTGTGAATAGATCTGATAGTGAAACCTCTAAAGAGCAGTAAATGGTAATGGATTTTAGGTACGTGCTAATTTTGTTAAGTATAGATTTCAATGTGATCGTATACGAAAACCAGTTTTTCTAATGCAAATTATGTCATAAAACTTCCTACAAATACACAAAGCTAATTGTTAATTTCTGCTAAAATTTAATACAGCATTCACCGACAAAGAAAATTGGAAGTAATATATATATAAAAATACAAAATGTATACCTACTCCTGTGTCTACTGAATTGTTGGTGAAACTTATTTTGATTCAAAAGAAACAATAGAAATACAAAAAATACAGAATTCTAGACGTGTTGTATTTTTTGCGTTACACGATTTTTTTCTAGCCTTTATCAATGAGAATGTTTGCATTGAAACTTTTTTAAACTCTTCAAACGGGGCCCAAATAGCAGATACCCACCAAAACTAAAAAATCGGTCTAATTTTTTATCTTTCGTATTTTTTAGGCCGATATTTATAAAATTTAATAGAAATAACATTAACATGAAATGGTACAAATTTGTGTAAAAAAATATTAATAAATAAAGCTTTTTTAGGAGGCTTCTGGATACATTTATTAGCTCAACTGCACATACTTTGGTTACACAGTACACCTCGAAATAAATGATACCCACACTTGTCAAATTCAATAAATTACAGGAACCTACCTGTATTACGAGGATATATTGAAAAATTCTTAGCCTACTATAGAACCAAACAAAATTTCAATGTCAAAATATTTTATTACTCAACATATTCTCCTCTTAATTGGATACATTTATTACAGCGAACCTGCAACGTCTCTAGACCTTTAAAAAAAATGTTTCTTCTTGCTCTGCAAACCAGACCTCCACAGCTTCTATTACCTCCTTGTTGGAAGAAAATATACGACCTTTTAAACTTTTTTTCAGTTGAGGAAAGAGGTGTTAGTCGGACGGAACCAAATCGGGTGAATAAGGGGGGTGTTCTAGTAATTCAAACCCTAAATCACGAATTTTTTGCATGGCAAGATGAGATTTGTGTGCAGGGGCGTTGTCCTGCAAAAACAAAACACCTTTGGATAGCTTTCCGCGTCTTTTCTCTTTAATATTTTTCCGTAGAGTGGTCATTAATGTCGAATAGTAATCTCCAGTTATTGTTCTACCTTTATCCAAAAAATTAATCATGATTTACTCCATGGCAATCCCAAAAACCTGAAGCAAGAACTTTTCCAGCAGATTTTTGGACACGAAACTTCTTAGGTCTTGGAGAACCAGAGTGTCTGGTTTGCCCCTAAACTGCCTGGAGCCTTCAGTTGTCCACTTCTCACCACAAAATCTTCTTTGCTTCACATCATTCCTTAAAATGTTCATATCGGACTTTGGATTTGCCCGAACTTAGATGGACGGATGTTTTTGGGTTACTATATGTCGATCGAAAGGGAATCGTCTCCTGAGTTCAACAGTGTGCTTGATTTGTTCGGAAACGAACCCTTAAAAACTTATAGGGGTTAGAATATTTACTGTTAAGCCTATGGGAATGTGGAAGTTTTTTCTGAACACAAACTCTAATTAATGTAAGTTGTTTTTATGTGATCGGTGGTAAACGGTGTTGGTTGGTAGGTTACAGTTATTAAATTATTTTTTAAATTACATGTTTTTATGTGATTGGGAGTAAACGTTGTTGGTTGGTAGATTACAGTTATAAAATTTTGTTCTTCAAAAAATTACATTAAAAATTACAATAGATATTCAACCCTTATGTCGGTTCCAAAAAAATCAAGCACATCGTTGAACTGAGGAGACGATTCCCTTTCGTTCGACGTATAGTAACCTCAAAAAATTCATGCACCTAAGTTAAAGTCCTACCTTGGATTTTTTCATTCTATTCATTCTATCCAAAAACAAAATTTTACTTGTTTGGAAAAAAAAAACATAGAAAAAATGGAAAAGCCACCCAATATTTTCAGTTTCAATCTTCCTTCTGATTAGCAAAAATTGGTAAAAGTATTATTCCAGATAGTTATATTATGTATTACAAAGTAATGAATAAAATTATAAATATTTAAATGTTATTATTGGTTGGAATAAAACGTTTATAAAAGGCACCGTAGATTAAAGAGGAAACTTTTTAATATTTTACAATATTTTCAGCAATATTCATTCTATCTATTTATTTCAAACAAAAGTTGTTTCTAATTTAAGTTTACTTATTTTTCATACGTTATATGTTTTCATACGTCACACGTTTTCCACCTTTTCGAGCTGATATATTTTCAGAATCTTGTGTTTTTAATTTCTAAATACAGATATCTACACTTTATATAGCCAAAAAAGGCACTTTCAACAAGAATATTTTGTTTTTTTAACGTTTTTATCTGGAAAGTCATTCTCAAGATCTCCTTTATTTAACAATATTTACAACGAGAGTAATTACAAGAAAAAAAAATCAAATAAAAATTGTTGTATTTATACACTGCCGCTCAACAGTTGTTGGGGTGCATGAAAATCATGTTTTAAGTATTGTACGACAACATATGTGGTTCTATATATTCGAGTATGTACACATTTGAAGTGGAACAAACAAACAATGCTGCTGCGCGTTATTCGGCTTTTAAAGTTGGTGCAGATTTCAATCTTCGTGATGATCTTATAAACCCGGGGCTCTGGCCATATACAATGCGTTAGAAATCAAATTAATGAGATTGACGCTCTTCTACATGAGTCATCAAACAAATATTCTATATTAGCCTTAAATGTACACTGGTTACGTAAATCAGAAGCGGATGTATTAAAAATTTCTTCGCATTTCTCTCGAACGACACACATCCACGGCGGCGTGGCCATACTGGCAAGAAATGATGTAACATATTGCCCCCTAAATATACATTTCAGAATTGAACTTGTACACTCTGTCAATTTATAGGTCCCCAAACGGAGATGTAGATGTATTTCTAAACAAACTGGAACACTGGTTGCATCAATTAGACCTAAAAAATAAAAACATCATTCTTGGAGGGGACTTTAATATTAATTTTAGTATACATAATACCAGGACGTCGAAAATATTAGATGAAGCAGTTGAATGTAACACAAGGTTTGTGTTTGTAAATTTTTTAAATCTTATATAAAATATAACAAAAAAATGATATATGTCAAAAACGGTCAAGGACAAGATAACATAATTTAAATTATATGGCCAATCGACACATGTAAAATGAATTATAGGTTTCTATGTAAAATAAAAAAGTTTTGGCACACCCTGTATAACTGAAGGTAGAACAGATTACATTGAACATTTTATCCTTCCTCACACGTTAAACACAGTTCAATATGCATTCATTGCGCGAACCTGTACATCACGCGAGTGTTCACGTGATTGGTGACTCTCACTTCGTGTAACGTTCAAATTAGTTAGTTTTCCGCAGAATTACAGGACCAGCAACATGCATTTACGTAAGTTATATACAGGGTGCCCATAATCTATCTCATAACATGGGTAACTTTCTTAATATGCAAAATAGGTAATCGGTTAAATTAGGAAAGTTGGGCAGAATTACAAGCAAAATGTTAAACTTTTTCAAATTTGACATATGTCTTCAACTTTTGAAATTTTGTGAAAAAACTGAAAACAGTCGATTTTTTTAATGTTGTCCTGTTCCACTACTACTTACTTTAGAACTGAACTAAAATGACATCTTATACATATTTTTACGTAGAATTCGATAAAATTACTCAAAATGTCATAACCCTCTTGATTTTCGAGATATAACACAAACTTACATTTTTTTAAATGGCAATCATAGTTGGCTGTGATCTTATTAAATAGCTTTTGTTTTTGCGATTTCATTGATATAAGGTTCGATATACTTTACTCTTACATTTTTTGTAAATGCTAAAAGTAGTTTATTGATACAATTAAGCTGCAAAATAATACACAGGCAGGCTATGGAAACAAATGCTTCAAACAAAAACCTGTTGAAACAAAAGCCTGTGTCGTCAACTAAATAATTTGATTTACATAAGTAAGTTGTATTATTCACGGTGATTTATTTTAAAAACATAAAATTCTCAAAATAAACAATGTATTCACATGAAGAGAGAAACGACATGCTTTTTGTTATTATGCTAGCAACAGAAATAGTAATGAAGCCAGTGAAATGTATTTGCAAAGATATATGGAAAGAAGACAACCAGATAAAAGACTTTTTTCCAAACTGGAAAATAATTTAAAACTATACGGATCATTTATGAAACCAAAAGCTAAGCAAAAGTTTAATCAAGAAGACGAAGAAAGAGTTTTGGCATATGTAAATTATAAACCAAAACATCTACCCGTGAAATTGCAAGTGAGTGTGGTACTTCTACAGAAAAGCTCGTTTAATTTTAAAACAAAATCGATTCAAGCCGTATAAATTTCATATCGGCAACACCTTGTATCCAGCCGACTCAGAGAGAAGATTAAATTACGCTCGATGGTTTTTAAGAGAAACTGACAACGATCCATATTTCTCGCGCAGAATTTTATTTACTGACGAGGCAAAATTTACCAATAACGGTGTATTTAATAGACATAATAATAACTATTGGTCTGAGAACAACCCTCATGTTACTGTTGAGAGACGAGATCAACATATTTTTCAATAAATGTGTGGTGTGGCATCCTCGGTAGCAGAATAATTGGTCCGTTCTTTTACAATTACCATTTAAATGGAAGGCGATATTTAGAATTTCTTCAAAATGACTTGGAAGACATGTTAGATAGAACTGCCATTAAATGTGGTACAAAATCTTACTCATTTCCAACATGATGGTGCTCCTGCTCATAATTTTAGAGCTGTTTCTGAATATCTTTCCGAACGTTTTCCGAGCTGGATAGGTAATTCAGGTCCTATTAATTGGCCGGCAAGAACACCTGATATCACACCTCTCGATTTTTTCTTGTGGGGAACCGTTAATGTAGAAGAATTAAAAGATAGAATTAGGTTGATTATTAGAAGAATTCGTCCTCGCAGTTTGGAAAAAGTGCATAGAGAGATGGTTAGAAGATGTCAAATGTGCATATTGGTTAACGGGGGCCATTTCGAACATTTAATATGAACTTTTATGTCTTTTGTACATTATTGAAATAGAACATAATTACAAACCATTAATAGTACCTACTTGTGGTATTATATTGTCAATATAAATTTTTGTTTCAAGTTTAACTAACTTGTAAATCATTTGTTCCTTAATGGTATCAACAACACAATTTTGGGCATTTAAATAGAAATACAAGAGTAAAGTATATCGAACCTTATATCAATGAAATCGCAAAAACAAAAGCTATTTAATAAGATCACAGCCAACTATGATTGCCATTTAAAAAATGTAAGTTTGTGTTATATCTCCAAAATCAAGAGGGTTATGACATTTTGAGTAATTTTATCGAATTCTACGTAAAAATATGTATAAGATGTCATTTTTAGTTCAGTTCTAAAGTAAGTAGTAGTGGAACAGGACAACATTAAAAAATCGACTGTTTTCAGTTTTTTCACAAAATTTCAAAAGTTGAAGACATATGTCAAATTTGAAAAAAGTTTAACATTTTGCTTGTAATTCTGCCCAACTTTCCTAATTTAACCGATTACCTATTTTGCATATTAAGAAAGTTACCCATGTTATGAGATAGATTATGGGCACCCTGTATATATTCCCAAAATTCCTAGAATATGAGTTCATCGTAAAGGAAGTGTGCATATGATTCTGATATATTTTGTTTCATCTGTGGAGTCTATACAACTGCAAAACACAGATGGAATATCACTGACTTTGTGAAGGAAATTTATGGTTCTTATTTCGGACTACACATTGAAAAACAAAAATGCTCATGGGTTCTTCATAAGATTTGTAAATCTTGTGTTGAATCATTACGTATGTGGAAGAGGAAAACGCCCAGGCTTAGATTTTGGAATACCTATGATTTGGAAGAAGCCCAAAAAACCATTTCAACAATTTCTACTTTTGTGTAACGTCAAGGGCTTCAATAAGCATAAAATGTGGAACTATCCCAACTTAAAGTCTAAAGAGTGTCCTGTACTACATAGTATTCCTAGTAAATATATTCCTCACAAAAGAATAATACTTTCTCAGAAGCAAGTGTGTTACCAAATTCACAACAGTCAATTCAGTCTACCGGTACACGTGGATGTAGAAGAAAGCTTAGCTCCTCAGTTGTTTTCACAAAATGAACTAAGTGATTCGATACGAGATCTTAACTTATCAAAACAGGCGTCAGAACGTTTAGCATTAAGACTCAGAGAAACGAATTTATTGCAAGCAGAAGTAGCAATTACTAAATGCAGAACAAGAGAAAACGAAATTTTACGGTATTTTAGTGACAAGGAAGAGTTTGTTTATTGTAACAACATTGGGAATTTACTTTTAAAAATAGGATTATCGGAATATAAACCTAGTGATTGGCGGGATTTATTCCAAATGCCCACTTCAAAAACTCAAAGAAGAATATCATAATATTAAACTAGTTCTAGAAAAAATTAATTACGACGAACATCAATGGTCAATTTGTGTTGATTTTAAAATGGTTAACTTCTTACTGGTCAGCAAGTGGATATACAAAATAACCTTGCTTTATATGTCTCTGGGACAGTCGAGCAAAGCAAAATCACTGGAACCAAATTTGTGACTTTTGAGAAACGCTTTAACCGTAGGTAAATCTAACGTGGTGAACGAGCCATTGCGAAACAGAGAAAAAATCATACTTCCGTCCTTTCACATCAAGCGAGGTATGATGAAACAGTTTGTTAAAGCATTGGACAAGAACGGGAAATGTTTTAAATATATTTGCAACATTTCCGAAGTTGAGCATGGAAAAATTAAAAGCGGGTATTTTTGACGGTCCTCAAATTCGAACATTAATTAAATATACCAATTTCAAAAAAAATTATGACTAGTGTGGAGGCTGCAGCTTGGAATGGTTTAGTATCGGTGGTAGAAAATTTTCTCGGTAACCGTAAAGCCCCAAATTATAGAGATATTTTGAAAAATATGTTAGAAAGTTCAGAATTTTAGGAGCGAATAAAGTATCAAATTGCATTTCTTCCACAGTCACTTGTATAGATTTTCCGACAATCTTGAGACTATATAGCAAAGAGCAGGGTGTTGCAATTTCTAACATTCCCAATATTAGTAAAATTGTCAATTGCAGACGGGTTTACTGAAGTATGAAGCAAACATTTTATTTCCCCTTTCGTTCGGCTATTAGTTTAATGAAATTTAAACTAATTTTAATAACTTTAAAGTTCAATATTTTTCATTACGTCAAAAGTTACATTACATCAAAATAATTCTATTTCTATGGAAACTACAAAATATAAAAAACCGACGTAAAGTAAAACACCAATTTGCAACACATGGAGAACGCTTCCATCAGGACATGAAAGTAATGGAGGAAATATATCAGAGAAGGTGGGATCGGATCGTCATATGATGGCCTATTACTGCTGGTCTCTGCAGAGACATGGTTCCCAAACATCCCACAAAAGAAAATCTTATAACAGATGTTTCTCTCAATTCTAATATGTTTTGTTTTAGTTTTTTTCAATTTTATAAAAATAGATATTTGTGTCACTAGGCCAGAAACTGCCTTTTTGCGAGTGTGAGCACAATGTTGTGTGGCCGAGGCCCCATAAGTGCGAATACTCGCAAAACAGTTTCTGGACGTGTGTCACACAAAATTTTTTAGGTAGACAAATTTTAAATGTTTAAAATAGGTAAATCTTTTGTGTAAAAATTTTGACACTAAAGAATTTTTTTTTGTTGGTATCAGTCGAATTTGTTTTCTAATATTTAAATTCAAACATGTAGTAGTTATTGTTGGCTTTTTATTCTTATAAATAAAAAATGAAAGATAATACATCAGTACACTTAAAGAAGTGGCATGCAATGTGGTTCGTAACTTTACAACGAATCGATTTTGTTGACATTTTCAAAAACTTATAAGTGAAGTACCTAATAAATTATCTCCTGATAATAATTCTACTGTGTCTCACACAAATAAATGGCTAAAACTAAATTATAATTAACATAACCTAGTCCAAATTCGTACCTACTACCCACTGAACAATTCAGTGCCACTACCCTAAACGTAACCTAGGAGTGTAACTTAAGTATCCTACACTAACTGAACCTGCAATATAAATAACTTTGAGCACAAATTCCGAAGTAGTAAAACTATGGACTTCCTATATTGCAAAAGTATAATGGCTTTTAGCATCGTTAACCTTTGTGAACATAGAAAGCCGATCTGATTAAACCGACATGGAGGCTTGAAAAGCAGTGTAGTTAGTTAGTAAGTCCAGCTCTCCCTTACACCGACTTCATTCCATTCATTGATGTTCAAAATTTTCAGTGCTTTTAACAATTACCTAATCGTCAAATTCAAGGTAGTTATTCTTGCAGTGGGGCTCTACAAATCAAATTAAATGATGGGAATATAGCCCAAAATGGAATAAAAATTAGGCAAAATAGAATCGTAATCGATCAGATGCATTGAAATTGTCACACAGTAACTAAAATCACAACAAAATAGTGTCGTAAAATCGAAATCACAAACAGAGTAGCTATGAATTACCGTCACGTTCAATCAAAATCCTTCAAAACAGCTATCCAAAACAATAAAAAAATAGGTACCCTGACAATAGGTAGAATTCAAGTAATTTGAAAGTCGACGCATTTAACTGGAGTTACCATATTACTGCACTGACAATTCTCCAATTGATTAAAGATTGCTTGCAGCTGCATCAGTGTCCGACAAGAAAACGAATTCTATCAGACGTTTTCAGATTTTGATTGAGCCTGTGGCATCACCGGATATCAATAGTAGGCCAAATGGGATAACCTGGGACGGATTTGATGATGTGACATGGTTGGAAATAGGAAATTGTATAAGTGATCTCAGGGGAGGGTCGGGCCCCGGCTGGGATAACATCTCAGTAGAAGTCATTAAAAAATACAAAAACCTGCTGGTCCCAGCCCTCTCCCACCTGTTTACCTTAAACCTCGTTACTGGCACATTCCCCACTTGTTTAAAACGCACAATTATCGTTTCCCTATATAAAAAAAAGGTTCCAAAAAAGACGTCGCGAATTATAGACCTATTTCAATGTTGTCAAACATTGGTAAAATTTTGGAAAAAGTCGTTAATAGGCAGCTATCGAAGTATCTAGAGGAAGGTAACCTCATACCATCAAACCAATATGGGTTTAGAAAAGGTGTGAGTACACAGGACGCCCTTTTGGCGGTCACAGACAGAGTGTACAGTTCATTAGATAAGGGAAAAAAAGTTCTAGTCATCTTTTTAGATCTAGCTAGAGCGTTCGACTCTGTCCCCCACTTAGACCTTACTTACGCCTTAAAAAGACTGGGTATCGACGGAATAGTTTTACAGTGGTTTGAAAACTACTTATCAGAGAGGGAGCATCGATGTAGAATTAACAACTGCTTAAGCAATCCACTATCAAATAAGTTTTCCATCCCACAGGACACTATTTTAGGGCCAAAATTATTCGCGGCGTACCTTGCCGAACTATGTCAAATCGAGCTACTGGGTGGACATCTAGTGTCATACGCTGATGACACCGCGCTAGTATTTGAGGGCGACAATTGGAACTGCGTTCATGATTTGGCAGCTCGCGGTCTGGATAGGGTAAGGGACTGGATGAGGAGCACACTTTAACAATCAATTTTAATAAAACTAAATATATGACGTTCTCTTTATCCAGTAGAGGACAACCTGCCGCCTCACAGATTATCACCCACTCAGGACTGTGCCCCGGGCTGCTACGTGTAACTGTATCAGACTTGAGAGGGTTACAGAAATTAAGTATCTGGGGGTCATCATTGACAACCAAATTAAATGGAATTCACATATCAAATTGTTAACATCTAAACTAAAGCGAGTAGTACCAATAATTTTAACTCTTAGAAATTTCTGTACAATTAAAACTTTAAAATTGGTCTACTTTGCTTTAGTGCAATCTGTTTTACAATATTGTGTAGTGGGCTGGGGAGGCGCCTATAGCTCCAATCTCCTGCCCTTAAAATCCACCCAGAACTTGATTCTAAAATGCTTATGCAGGGGAGGCAGGCTGGACTCTTCCTCTCCCTTTGTACCTAGAGCTGTCAATAATGAATTTAGAGACAATTTACAAGTACAACTGTTTGTTAGCATTAAAAAAATCGGCTTCATCCTTTAACATGGTGTTCTCTAACAGGCGAGGAAGAAATATAAGAGCAAAAAAGAAAACACGAGTACGGGACAGCAGTATTGGAAATACTTAGGTGTCAAATATTTTAATAATCTACCGCTTTCACTAAGAGACCACTTTGATCAAAACTACCCCAGTTATAAGAAAGCAATAAAAAATTATTGCATAAATTTATAAATACAGCATTGTTACCATAAACAAGTAAAATAAATAAACAAACAATATAAAAGTTAAAAAAAAATAAAATATATACGATTACAAGCTGATTGACTGTCTTGTTCGGCTCTATCAATCACTACTTAACTGAATAAAATAATCACTAAATTCAAATAAGCGCCTACAATTAAAAATAAGAAGACAATATTTTTCTTTCTTTATTATTCTTTTTGTTTTACATTATTATATCTATGAAGTTAATTAATTAATTCAAGTAAATTTTGCTAAAAAATGTAATGAAAGAAGAGACGTGTTATTTTACTTAACTTTAAATTTATTTCATTGAAGAGAAGAGACATTCCATAATTTATTATGTAAGAATTACCTATACCTATTTCTTTTATATTCAAACTGTTTGTCAGGCCAAACTTCCAGTAACACCACGGGCGTGCCCATAGTTACTGGTTCCTATTTGAATACTATTTGTTTTGATTTATGTTACTTATTATTATATTAGTCTTAAGGTTCTGTTCTTTTTTTCTTTTTTTTATGTAACAAAATTTTATTATTGAAGAAAATAAAAGTCTTGAAAAAAAAAATTGCAGGTCGGGTTTAGATTTGATAAGTCACAGATTAGGATTGACTGTTCGAAAATAGAACTTATATGCGTCCAAAACTCAGGTAATAACCATGTTTTAAATAAAAACGGTATTTAATTATAACCTACAATATTAAAAGTGTATAAATATACGAATACAATTTTATGTTATATACTGCAAAATTTCCAACATACTCGGACTTTACAATTTGTGATTAAGTGCAAACCCTTGAATTCTTGTTTTTTAGTTAAATTTTAATCCAAAATTGAACATAAATTGAGCGTTAAATATTGGTCAAATTTTACATCAGAGAAAATTTGTGTGGTTATATTCCTTAGAAGGCTAGAAGGTTATATTCTCAACATTTGTCATATGTCATACGCGACGCAATCGACCTGCCCTCTCCTGTTACCAAACATTAGTAAATTTTTACCGGCCTAGGCGGATAATCAACTATTTTCCGGCCGATTTTGACGATTGTAAAGTTAGTGTTTCTGGACGGAGGCCTGAAAAAGTTGTTATAGAAAAATAGTAATGTTCGTCAATATATTCAGAAAAAAAAATAATTTTTTTAATACCACTATTTTTTACACAATTATCAAAAATTACGATTAAAAATAAATAGAGCCATCTTGCAAAACTATTAATAGTTTCATAATTATGGCCCTAAAGTCGTCCTAAAACCACTCTCGCATCAAGGGCAACAAAATCACTGTTGACTAGTGTTATAAAAAATCTATAAATCAAGTTTCATTAAAATTGGATCAGTACCAACTCTAATTCATAGAAAAAAGTAAAAAAAATAAGTGCTTTAATTTTAGGTTTAGAAATCATGGCAAAATCTCCAATAAAATGTGGAGTAAAAACTCGCACTTTCACGTTATCGTGGTTACTATTGCCATTTCAATATGCACCACATCAATGGACTTACTTTGAATACTAAAGCTTTACAGTCGTCGGAAAAATTCGTATTTCAAGAAAAAAAAGGGTTGATGCCTATTCAAAAATTTCAGAACAATCTAAATTAATATAGATTTTGTTATCATAAAACGCAGTTAAAGATGGATTTTAAAAATAAATCTCTAAATAAATTTTTGTCGATGTAATGCTAAAAATAGACTTATTTGTTGTTATCAACAATAAGGATCGCATGACTTTTCTGTTTAAGTTCATGTTTAAAAATAAAACTAAAAATAGTAAAAATAATATAAAATTTTATGTATGCAAACGCTATAAATCATTAAGATTTAGGAAACGTTTATTACAACTTATTTTAAAATGGAAATTAATAAATTATACACAAGCATTTAAAATTATGATGAAGATGACAGCATTTTAAAACATTTAAATCCAAACACAAAATTTTAGTGTAAGTAACTAAAAACTATAGGTTCTAAATTGGTTGATAAAACCCTACCTTAATAATAAATGCTAATGACACCCTTGCCCATCAATCGCATTCGCAAGACACAAACCGTACATAATGCTAACAAGTTAATCGCTAAACTAAATTGCCTAAACAAGTTGCAACTAAATAACCGGGTGTTTGCTTATCTACAAATTGATATGAAATTTTGGATTTCAACGAGTTTAGCATGTGTATTGTAGATGACGTGCTATTATTGGCAACAAAGATAAAAAAAACTTCGGAATTCGATTAAATTACAGTTATTGACGTGGTCATTTATTTTAATTTAAAAACTTACTAGCAATTGCAAAACCTCATTTTGTTTAAGGCCACTAATTCGATTTATCACGCACCACTTGAAACATTTTACTATTGTAGTAGCATAGTAGTCACTTTTAAAGCAGTTGATGAACGACGATATATTAAAATGTCATACTTTTTTAGGTCGAATTAAATTACTCATTTCTAAAAACTAATATTCAGTAGTAAAAAACAAAAAAAAATTACATTTATGAGAAAACCACACACTATGAATCCTTCTAGAAATAACTTAGCAATTAACATAGTCAATTTTATTTAATATTTAATTTGTTCATTTATTCATCATTTTGCCAAGGATAATTTTTAACAACATAATTAAGTTAAAATTTAATATATTGTGCTTCTTGCGAAAAAGGTGCAGAATTCAAGGAAGATTAAAGACATTGCAACAACTCATAGACGATTGGATATGAGGGAAGCGGAAGGACTTCAAATCGTAACGAATATTTACATATATTAAAAAGATTAAATAAATAATCTTGTGGTAAGAAATCCATACAAAAATAATTAAATATTAGTCGAAATTCCAGAAATTTTTGATTTTAGCCAGCGAACAAGATGTAATTAAACACTGTAACGCGGCACTAGCAAGCCCGCTTACACGCGCGTCATACAGGTTAATCAACCCGTATTCAAACGCGCCCTACAACAGCCGACGAAGTACATCCACCCTCTACACGAGGGCGTCAACGGTACCGGTCGGAAACAGGCATTCGATGAAGACCACTTATAACAGTCAAGAAGCTTAACCGATGGCATCCTACGATCGGCATCGCTAAGAGTAGGAGTATCCAAACGCATCTCTCGGGGATCACCTGCGGTACTCTAAATCTTACGTTTACGAACGTAGCCAGGCGTGTATTCTGTCTGTAATAAACATTTATATCTGTTGTTAGACGAGAATAATAAACGTTTGATCCAATCGCCGGTCAAATTGTGTTTTATTACGGGGTAAAACGTTGATGTAGTGTGCAACCCCGACACGTCCGCAACAAGTGGCGCCCAACTAGAGGCCGAAACCACGCCAAAGGCCGACGCAGAAGATCGTAACGGATCATCAACGAAGCACCACGGATCACTGACCAGTCACCAGAGCCTACCGACGGAGGACGACCATGCCCAACGCGGAAGCTGCGCCACAACCCATACAGCTTACAATGGAACAGCTGAACCAGTTATTGGCCAACTTTGGATACCAAGCAGCACAAAGCAATGGGTCCTTCACGAAATGCACGGCAAGGTACGACGGTGGCGAAGAGGTGCAAGCCTTCATCAATGCGATCCAAATGTACAAGGAGTGTGAGCGCATCAGCGAGCAGAACGCCCTTAAAGGACTGCCAATGCTCCTAGAGAAGGAGGCAGCAACATGGTGGCAGGGAGTTAAGGATACCATAGCCACATGGGAAGAGGCGATGGAACACCTACGCAAAGCCTTTGGACCCACCAAAGCACCCCACCAGATCCTTAAAGATATATTCGCAACGGAGCAGACAGAGACCACGGCAACAGAAAGATTTATCTGTGAGAAAAGGGCTCTCCTCGCGAAACTACCAGAAGACCGCAAGATGCCGCTACCCCTTCAATTGGACACCGTCTACGGACTGTTACACCGACGGGTTCGCAAGAAACTGACAAGGTCACAATTTGATTCCTTCGAGACCCTGATTAACGAACTCAGGAAATTCGAAGAAGAAACAACAGATCCAGCACCCAGGACGAAGCCAGTGAAAACAGATCTGCCGCCCAAGAGAAAATGCAACTATTGCAAGAATCTGGGACACACAGTCGACGAGTGCCGGAAGAGGAAGAGGGCCGACATACTAAACCCATCCACCTCTGCCGGCAGCAGCTCGCAAATTTCCTGCTTCGGATGCCAGACTCCAGGGGTCATCAGAAGTCAGTGCCCAAAGTGCAACGAAAACCAAGCTGCACTAGCCCAGCTGACCTTCTACTTAGCAGAGAAAAAGAACTCCTCTCCACTACCAGCCAGCACCGGACCTGTGCCATACTGCACATCAACGTGGGCACAGACAAGGGCTGTGCATACGTCGACACGGGTGCCCGCCAGTGCATTGCAGGACACACTCTGTATGAATCCCTCAAACGCCAGGGAGCGCAATTTCGACGCCACCGGATCAATCTGGTTTTGGCAGACGGGCAAGATAGGCCCCAAAACATCTTAACCACGCGGGTTGCTATAGAGCTCAGAGGAAGAACAATTCCGACGGAATTTATAATCCTACCCGATGCCCAAAATCGAACGCTACTAGGGGTCGACTTCATCGAAGATGCTGGCCTCATCCTGGACCTGCCCTCAAGACGATGGTGGTTTAGGGATCAGCCCGAAGCTCAACATCCCTTTGACTCTGAAGGAACACCCAGCCAATCGTGGAAGCTGGTACCCGTACAAGATCGCCCTCTGTATCATGGCACGTCATACGACTTCGCGGCGCCTATCGACCCCCGGTCCAAAATCGTGCAGATGAACGCGCTATTCGGTCCTGATGATGAATACCCAGAGGACCACGAATACTCGTTCCAGAACCAATACCACGCCTTCGCGACTAGTACCGAAGACATCACGCCCGAACCGGATCTTTTCCCCCATTCACCCCGAAGAAAGACGCAGCGAGTGGAAATTCTGATGGCTGACATGGAAGACGTAAGGCTACGCCCGGACGAGGGGAGGCCCTTTCCAACGGAAAGAAACCACCTCAACGCTTCACTAGCCGAATACGCTGACATCTTCGGACCAAACGAAGAAGCCACCTCATATGAAGAGCACCGGATTGAGACAGGGGATGCCCAACCGGTAGCCACGCCCCGTATCGTTTCCCGGATCACAAGAAATCTCTCCTGCGCCAGGAAGTTGACAAGATGCTACGGCTTCATATAGTGGAGGAGTGTGACTCACCTTGGGCTGCGCCGGTGGTGATGGTGCCAAAGACAAAAAATGAAGTGCGCGTGTGCATAGACTATAGAAAACTAAATAATGTAACAATCCCTGATAGGTACCCACTGCCTCGGATGGACGACTTGCTACATTCCGCCTGTGCTAAAGCAATCATAGAACGAGACACGTTCATACCTACAATTACTCCTCACTTGTTAAGACTAACAGACACGCTACGACAAGCGAGAGAAACCAATGAGTTGGCCCAAGACAGAGCAAAACTCACCAAAGACCCAAGTCGCCGAGATGCACTAACATTTCAACCAGGAGACTTAGTCTGGGTCAAGACACATCCCCTTAGTAATGCGGCTAAGAAAACAACGGAAAATTCCAGCCACGACGAGATGGACCGTACCGTATACTAACCCAAGTATCTCCAACTACGTATGAAGTGGCCTCAGCAGAAAAGCCAACAGAGCCTCTGGGGAGATACCATACCTCAGCACTGACACCGTATCAAGGAAGAGCAGAAGAGGTTCCCAAAGCGGTCATGCCCCTAAGAAAAGAGGAAGACCACCAAAACACAAAATCCTGAACCCTACGTCGGGACGCCTATCGGGTTCAGAGGGGGAGTCTGTATTTTGATACAGAAGCGGAGTTCCGATACAAAATTTTCACGATCATAAAATACAAAACTTACAGTAGAAGTGAGTTAATTATGGGTACCTTTCTATTACTGTATTTGATTGATGTAAATAAGTAATAATGCTAATGGAAAACACAAGAACAGTAATTACTAGTGAAAAATCATTTGAATATTGATTCTGTCGCAGGAAAAAACAAAATAGAATCATATAAGCCATCAACATTACTGGCTCCAAGATTTATTCGTACACAAAAAACAAGGTGAATTTCACAGTTTTCAATAAGCTGAAAGAAGATTATTACATTTTTGAAACATTTTCGGAGTGAATCAAAAACTACGTTTGCATACTTTCTTACGGTCAGGCAATATTTTTATTGAATATAAAATGATTATAAGTCTGACCTCGGTACAAACTCAGTCTTATAACTATTATATGTCCAATTAGTAAGAATCGACTTTAATGTGTTTAATAGGAGAAACTTCATTACATCTTTGATCATAAACAATTAAAGAAATGCATTAATTTTGAGGGTAGGATTCCAACTATAACTACATTTTTAAATATACTTCAAAATAACACTACCTAAATGTAATTTTTATTATTTTAATAAATTATAAAAAGTACATGTTTTACCTATTACCTATCATAATCAAGTGCTCTTATAAAAATTATGTGATTGTTGTAAACAAATGCTTTATCGGTACAATATTCGAACGCGGAAAGCTTTTATTTCCTTTAATAAATTTTAACACAAATGTTACAATACTGAACGGTGAAGTGAACATTAGGTACAGTAAAATCAGAACAAACGTAAAATTTTGTTTAAAATTACTAAACATTTTGTTTTCAGTAAACGGTAATAAATAGAAAATTAATTAATTTAAGGTCAACGGAAAAAATTAATATGTACCTCGGAAAAAAGTGCTTTTAAATAACCTCGCCTGTTTGCTTGCCTCGGCTAACGCCTCGGCCAGCAAATTCAGTCTCGTACATAAAAGTGCACTTTTTTGTCCTTGGTACATAAATAACTATTAGCGTCGTTTTCTGGTGTCCTAGGATCATAATTACTTTTTGCACGATCGAGCATTTTTGTTTACTTACAGCCTCCGTTTCCACGACGGTAGGATATGTTTACTGGTTGTTAGGCCTAAGACATCGGTAAGTAAAACTTACTATTATATTGCGTTATTTCTCCAAAATGTAAACGTCACTTTTGACTTTTCGTTTATTTATTAGAAATTGAATTAATATAATTGAAGTGTAATTTAATACCATCGTGTAAAAATTGTATAAGCATCACGAACGTTAGTATTTACCGGTCTCCGACAAACTTTGTCATCGACCGGTAAATATCCCCTTACCGTTTTTGATACTTAATATACTATTGTTTTCAAAGGTATTGTAATTTTTTGTGACAACAACTGTCAAGTTTTGTCGCGGATAAACTCGAAAATACTGCTGACAGCTGCTGCCATACAGTTTTTCCTTCTAGACACAATTTGAAATTCAAAATTGCGCGTTTCTGATTAGTGGAAATTAAGACGAGGGACTAGTCGAAATATCCGGTGGAATTCTTTGAAACTATTGTAATAAATGTGTAAAAGTTTAATTTTATTGGTCTATTTTTACAAATGATAGGTGAATGAAATAGTCAAGTTATAACTCATATCGTTTCCAAGATTGCAAAACTATATATAAAATTTTGGGATAAAAAGTCAATCGAAAACGGATGGCTCTTTAGTTACGAAAGTAACTTTATAATCAATGGTTATTAAGAGTAATTACAGTGTTACAATATTTTCAAAATAGATATTTATGTAATCGGTAATAGAACCCGTAAGTTTTTGTAAAAAAAAATTATAATTGCGCGATGTGCGCAAAGCAAGTTAGAAAAAAGTCATGTTTCGTTATTGATTATACCAAAAAGGAACTAAATACCGTACAATTTTGAATACATTTTTTGTAACACTAGAAAATTTGTTTATTATTTGAAAAAAATCGGTCTTTAATTATATTAATGATACAAAAGTTAATGCTCAGAAACGTTAAAAATGTACCATTTTGTGGTTTACATTTAAAAAGTTAATATCTATTATATTTAAGATAGAAATATTCGTTAAAGTAAACATTGACATTTATATGTTATGAAAATAAATGATTTAAAATTTTTTACTTTACTTTCAACATTAAAACAAATAACATACACGATTAAAATTTTTGTGTAAACTTTTGATTTCTTTTTCTTAAAAAATGTAAAAATGAAATGAATAAATGTCTAATTTCTACAGATTTGTATAATTTTCCAAACTCTGTAGACATTGATTTTTTTTGATAACTACATGAACACTCCTACCAAATTAAAATTATTTTCTCATTAATCTACTAGAAACTACTATTAAAAATATTAAATTGTTCAAAAATAAGGATAATGATAACAACAAATTTAACATAACGAGTAGGTGTATATATCATATATATACTATTAGCTACTAAAACTATTTCATTTCACTATTAGCACGTTACTAAATAATTAGCGTATGCTAATCGGCTCATTAGACCATAAAAACTTAAATGATTAGAAGAAAATAAAAGTAATTTTTTTCACAATTACACGCAGACCTACTTCCAAAAGAGAAAGTAAAGAAAGTACGGTTAGAAGATACTATGATTACTACTTTCGCTTTCGCAATAATTTAGAAAATAAAATTAGTATTTTTTAATGTTTTCGTGTTGTAAATTTTGAACGGCACCATACCTAATTATTAATTTATTAAAAGCAAAATGTAAAAAGCTTAAAGTTGTGGTTGTTTTTCCTTTGACTTTAACCTTCTGTTTGTCGTAAATAATGGGATTATTTGTTTTTAAAAAAATGGCAATGGTTTAGGAGTAGAATGTATAATAATTTAGCTTTTCACGGTCAAGAAACTGGTTGTGATTGCTTAAAAGCATAACGGTACTCGTTGAACAATTGTTAAACCGCATTATGTACGACTAGTAAAATCTACATACATATGTATTTTCATAGAAAAGAAGTTTCTCGCGTTTTCTGGTTTACCACAAACTTGTGCGTGAGAATGCTATACGTTGTTCAGAATCTGTATGAATTGAATTAACGTCGAATCTATCACTACAAAATCCATAATTGCGACGAATAAATTAAAAGAAAAGTATATCTCTGATTTGAAATATGTTGACTTTGCTGTAAAATTTAGATGAATCGAGGGTAAAATGCAAAGTAAGCATAAGTACATGTCTGAGAAGTAATTGTTTTCTTATCAATCTTTGTGCATCGTTACACGTTTTAGATATGTATTTATGAATCACATGTAAAAAGAATCTTTTAATTTTAATTTAAATGTAGTAATAAAGGAATTTTTCTTTCATAGAGGACTATTTGTCAATCAAATTATTCTCTCATTTTCCTACTAATGCATTGCAGTAGAGTACTGTGACTTAAGTAGTGACTCAAATAGTTTAATAAGCAACAATACGTCAAAAAAAAAAAAAATAACCCGCAGGTGTTACACAAGGATCGGTTCATGGACCAATTACTTTTTACAAATGGGTTAACACATTTGATTATCCAATCACATTTTTCTGAATGATCACTTGGAAGATCCCAAAAACGGCACCTTTCAAAATTTAATTTAAAACGACGTTCTAAAACTAAAAACTTGACGGAGCAAAGACCAACAGTATGGATTGCAAAAGGTTTAGATGAAAATAAGTATGTAATTCAACTGTTGAATCTGCAAACTTTGAAGGCTCCATTTTAGACAATTCACATTGATAAGCATAATTTGGTCGAAAAACGGGTTCGTAATCTATTCCCCTCTTGCAAATTGCATTTTTCTCTAAGTTTAGAAAAATTATAAAATTACTTTTGTTTCAATTATTTTGTAGTATTCAAATTTTATTTATACAGGGTGAATCACCACCAACGGGACGGAGTATCGAAACAGTAAAAGTTTTGTCATTTTAGTAGCTTGCAGGTTAATAAATTTTACATTTTAAAATTATTTTGAAATATACATCACAGTTATGTTTCTTCTTATAGAACACTCTGTATTTTATTGCGTTTTTGATTGCCCGTAAAAATAAGGTGTACTTTCATAAAGGTTCCCTATACCTAAATACAGAGCGTTGGAGAGAGGAAAGAGGACTTTTTTGTTACCGTTCGAATTAATAAAATACAGGATGTTCTACAGGGTGATTTATAACTATTAGGACATAGGCTAAGGGCGGGTTATTTAGACCGAAATATGATCATAAAACACAATAAGCTTTAATAAAATATTGCCGTGGAAAAAGACAAGGCGTTAGATAAAAAAATTTTTTTCTTCATTTTTTGTTAATAATTTCACTGTAAATTTATCAATTCTTATCAAAATCTACAGAAAAGCATAATTATCTGACAGTCCAAAACGTACCCTTAATAAATAAAGTAATATTTGAAATCCTCTTCTGACACTACGAATTGTTCAACTGCGTTTTTCTCGGAAACAAAATTATCGTATTTAAACAGGAGTACTAATATTGTGTAGAAATAATGTTTACGTCATATTCTTTAATCAAAATTACTAAAAAGTTTTCTTAAAAAAAGTTACAAGTCGATTTCATCATCAGGAATCATTCACGTGCGCCCTCTACTACAAATTGTAAAATAATACATAAAATAACGTTCTTGCTCTAAAGTTATGCCTCTCTGCCAATTTTGATAAAAATTGATAAATTTACAGTGAAATTATTAACAAAAATTAAAAAATTTAAATTTAACGCTCTGTATCTTTTTCCACAACAATATTTTATTAAGGAATATTGGGTCCTATAGTCATATTTTAGCTTAAATAACCCGCCTTTAGCTTATGTCCCAATAGTTATGAATCACCCTGTATTTAAAGTAAGGCTTATATTACATATTGAATGATCTAATAATTAACCTGTAATTTCTGAACACAAAGAGATGTTTAATATTTAATTATAGAATACATTAATCTAATATCCAACTATTTAGACGTAAGAGTAAATTTGCTATGATTTGTTGGATTAGAAGATACTGAATTTTTGTAATAGTCCATTTAGGTATAGGGAACCTTTATGATAGTACACCTTATTTTTTACGGACAATCAAAAACGCAATAAAGTACAGGATGTTACGTAAGAAAAAACATAACTTTGATGTGCCACACTTTTCGGACATACTGTATATTTTAAAATACTTTAAAATATAAAGTTTATCAACCTGCAAGCTACTAAAAAGACAAAACGTTTACTATTTTGCTATAAATCTCCGTCCCGTTGGTGGTGATTCACCCTGTATAAATATTTTATTATACATTTGACAAAAAATTATATTTCAGTGACAATAAAACTTAATTAAAAAAAAACTAAAAATACTATTACTGAGACTTGTTAGTGAAAGAAATCAACGAAAAAAGGGAATGTCAGTGCAGAATCAAAATTATGGTCATTTAACATAAATCGTAAATACTTTATTATGAATAATGATATTTGAACCTGTGATTACTATTTCATGGAGATAAGAAATTGAAACTACCTATTATCCCGCAAAATTGGCGCACCACTTTGAAATTTTTGAGATAGTATATTTATTATGGCAAATTAAAAAAAAATGGTTTTAAATTATTAAATAAAGTAATGAATGTAAGCCTTTTATGGAAAAAAGAACTGGTATAACAACAGAATCTTGCTGAGCCATGGGGTAGTCTTAATCATCGTGGTCATTTCTGCGAGATTATCCATTGAGTATACATAATTACAATTGTTCATGTTTGAAATATTTTGAATTTCTTGGATTCTGTGTGACACATACTGCTTTAAGTCAGTAAGATTGGTTCCTAGTTGATATGTTCAATGAATTTAGCTCCAGCTGGAGAATTGTGGTTGTCTTGATTGGAGCTACCTAGTAAGTGCCATTGAATTTTAGTTGATGTCCAACTTCTTACGTATGCGCAAGATTTCAATGCAAGGATAGGAGGAAGGAGGTATGATGGTAAATGGAAGGGTAAAGAAAAGAGTATCAATGGATAAAATAATAAATAGACAAGGAAAAAAATGGTAGAATTTTGTGAGGAAAAAGAATGGACAATACGGAAACATGGAGGAAGGAGGGAAAGGGGAATACACGTTTATTGAAAGAAGAGGAGAGTCGGTAATAGACTATGTAATCACAAATGAAAGAAGTATGTAATACATAGAAGAAAATGAGAAAGAAGATAAAAGAGAAGAGTGGAGAGAGATGAAAGTATGGACGGAAGAAATATATAAAAGAAACAAGGAAAAGACAAAGTTCAGAAGGAGGAATCAAAGAAAAAGAAGATAAAAGGCAAAATAAGAAAGTAAGAGAAGGAGGTATTGAAAAGGAGGAGATGGAAGAAACGATAAATAAGATTTCATTATTATCCCATCAATTTGTTCTATTTTATCTATCCAACATAATTTGTTGCTATATTGTGTTCGAATTGTGCCAGAAAAAAGATATACGTTAATTTTTAATTTAAATGCTTATGTGAATTTTTTCGTGGGGCACACGGTAAAATGAGTCAATTCTGAATTTCGCATTTAAAGAAATGCGGTGATTAAAACGTACCACATAAGAGCAAGGGGTCGAACTTTCTTCCGTTGTATCGAAATTCTTGTGCAGGCCAATTGATCTCTCTTTCTTACTTGTTGATGAAACTGAACATCTGGTGCGATGCAGCCTAGCTCGTTCTCTTTTCCTATTCTTACTGTTAATCAATTTGATTAAATATACCTCCCTCTTCACTATCGGTATTCGAAGGTGTGAATTTTCACTTGATTAACTGCTATACACCGATATCTGAATTGAAAATTGTCTTAAATTCGTTTCGAAATGACCAAAATGTATGTTGGTGGTTCAACTAAAAACACTTATCAATTTTGTGAACTATAATAATTATCAAATGCCGAATAACATATGTGTACATGTGTTGAATGCTCAACGACTTCTTTTACTCTCTTTTAAAACTAAAGGAATTCTCTCCTTACTACTTCTAACGTAAACAAAGGTGACATGAACAACACCCTTAGGTTGTTTTGGTCCAAATTATTCCAACTTTGAACGATACTCTCTCTTAGTTCGGGGAGGGTAATTGGATAAGATCTTAAAGTTGTCTTCTCATACGTGTTTTACATGATTTAGATCTGGACTTCTTGCTGGCCAGTCCATGGTCCAAATTCCAACTCCGTTAAAATATCTCGTAACATTTCTAGCAGTGTGGTGATTTAGCATCAACTTACACCAAGATAAAGTCATCACCAATAAATGGCGCAAATGGAACGACATGTTGTTCTAAGATGTCTGTTACATATCGGTGACTATTCACCTATTTCTCCTTTACCACATCTAAGTCAGTCCGGGTGGTTAAAGAAATTTATTTATTTATTTACTCGTATAGTACATTTATTAATATTGTATTGTGGTGTAAGTGTTATGTATGATGCTTCAGAAGATCAGTATAAACCTGTATAGTATGGTGACGAAACGGTGTAAAATTGTGGATTGGTTCGTCGGCAAAGCATTTGCTTCAAGATTTAGGGACACCACTAAAATCTAAACATGTCAATCATTACCCACCTTACATACTCATATGTAATAAAGTAAATAAGAACATAAGATATAACAGCACAACCATTTTATTTAATTCTTTTCTATTTCTTATTTCGTTATGTTTTCATTTTGTTTCTTTCTTTTTTCATTATTGTACTAATCATTTATTGTTTTATTCATTTGTATTCAATTTTGTTCGTTTTCTTCTTGTTTTCGTCCATCTTGCACATTTAAATAATATTTTTAGCGGAGTATCTTGATATGGACACTTTAACTTTTACTCATCTGCTTTATTGATTTGCCAAATCTCCCGTGTCTTGTGAGTCCTTGCCAAAAATAATAATTTAGCTCAACCCATTCTCCATTTACGCATTTATCGTCTGATGTAACAAATGTTTTCATCCATCCGGTATATTTTTTATCTCATTTCTTTTGCTCCATTTTTGATGTCTTTTATTTCTCTATTCTTATATATGCTTTTAATCTTCTTTCTATTTTTAAATCTATTGAATGAAGTCCTGACAATATTTTTAGGGCTGTGGTAGGGGATGTCCTATTAGCCATTACTATCGCATTGTGTATTGTTGCAATTTTTTTTTTTACGATCTTATAGATTTTTCCCCATATATATGCGTCAATTTCTTTCCATACTTGGCTCTTCTACTCGTCTTACATTCTTGTCTTATTTATATATTCATTTATCCGTATGGTACATTTTCATTATTGTACTGATTTCTGATCGAACTAATAACATTAGCGCAATTTAACAAGAGAGAAAAAAGTTTTCAAACTGTTCGTTTTATTTGTCAGAATTATTTTGGTTTTGTATCGTTGACGGTTGTTAAAATATTATCATTTATTTGACAGTGCCCGTGTGAAAGCGAATTTTCCTGGCATCAGAAATGTGTCCACATTACACAGAAAAACGTCTTTGGAAGCAGGCAACCAACATACGAACACGGAACAAATTCCGTCAAACCGTTCTCGAGTTATTCCCAATATACAACATTTTTTTAGAAAGTTTGACAACCTCTGACGCCCTTATGGTGCATTTTTGGTTATAGGTAAATTAGTGTCAAACGGTCTATTTTGAGCCAGAGAACCTCTGCCAAAGCCATGTACACACCTTTCAAAAAAACCCTGTATAAATTGCTCTGCTTTGCGTATAAAAACAAATTCAACCCTACATTTAAGCACACTGAGAATGTACATAACTATGATACACGCAACAAAAAATGATTTTACATGAAAAATTAAACGCGAGTTCTACAGACAATCGGTAGAACACTCTAATTTAATTGTTCAATCAGTTACCAGATTCAATAAAAAATCAAACAAAGTAATCAAGAAGATCTTGCAGATGAATTGTTTTTATAGCATACAAGAATTTAAAAATTTTTTAAACTAGTACTATTAAACTAGTTCTATTTGTAACCTAGTAGTATTTATATTTTTCTGACGACTGTATCCTGTACCGCCCAGATAACAACATAATAAAGGTTTTATTTATTTATTTATTGGCGTACAGTTTACTTTTCAAAAACCCCCATAAACAACGGTGTCAAATCGCACGATCTAGCCGACCAATTGATCTCAGTGTCACACGAAATAATTCTCTCACCGTGCTTGTTGTGATGTAGCGCCGTCTTGTTGAAACCACAACTTCTCCATATCCAATCCGTCCATTTCGTGCCAAAAGTAATGGGTTTTTTATTATTGTATTTCGTGAAGTAGTTCTTTGATCGACTCTTTTCCAAAGACATCTAGGTACATGTTACCTTATTTTTGATGAAGCATCATTAAGTTTCCCTTACTTAAGTTACTACTCTGTTCTATCATTTTTTCCATGTTTGTATCAGTTCTGTTGTAGTTGCGTTTAGTTTTCTTTTACATGAATTTTCTTCTTCTTCCCATGAATTATGTCTTTGTTATTATTTGATTATTAATATAGTGCAAATTTCTCTTGTTGGAGTTTGTGTCTCTGTCCATGCTTCTTTGGTATTTTTCTTCTCCTTCCTCCTTCTTGTTTTGGGGAGTCCTGGTGATACTCTGATACGTACAGAGAAGAGGAGGTTAATCTTTCAAACTGGTTGCAGCAAGATCAAGTCCCAACTGTGAAGAACTCCGAAATCCCAGTTCCTGTGCTGAGCAGGGGTCAGTACTTGAGTCCTGCACTCGCCGGCAGTCGGTATCAGAGGCCATCACGAGGAGGTGAGAACGAGTGTGTAGCCAAGAAGACGATAGTGATGACGAATCTGGTACTATTTTATGATTTATTACTTCTTATGTTCTTTCCTTTATTTCATCCCACTTTGGGCAATGAATGAAGTGCGGATGGACGTCTCTTTTTTCCGTGCAGTAACAGCAGTTCTCGTCGTTTTTTTTTGTTGATTTTCTTTCAATCCATTCTTTTACATTTTTTATTCATTATTTTGTGCTACCAATGTACTGGTTTTATAGATCTTGCCAGTTTTTATTAGTTCTTCTTTATTATTCATTTCTTGTTTATCTCGTTTCTATTATCAAGTTCGTCGGTGAGATGCATGCAATGACTTGGATTGCTACTGTTTGAGCCGTTAACGTAGTTTTTAATTAATTTTTCGTTATAATTACGACATTTGTTGCATGAGATAATTAAAATAAATCAAAACAAAATAAGTTTTTCATGTCAACAAATTTTCTGAATGAAATTACATAATGATTAATCGCAGATTAAGTTACCAGAAATTAAATGTACGCAATAATTGTGTTTTTGTTAAATACAACGGTTAGTCGCACTAACAATTTTTGACGGTCGGACCCAAAAATTAAATAATTTAGTGATTGTTCAAATAATTCAACAATTTACAGCAAATCCCATTTGTATTATTTAACATTTACAACTAGTAGTACTGGTGGAAACGCAGTTGAAAAACTTAAATTGCAATAAATTAAAGTTGATATTATAGCTTTTATTGTATATGTGTTTTAGTAGGCAGATTATCCACGCAAGAATTTTTAATCGCGAGAACGAAGTTCGAGAGTTTAATTTTCTTAAGGGGATAATATGCCACTAAATGCAATACAAGATTTTATCCATAATCAAACCAATTTAATTGAAAATAAGTAATCTGACAGTTCTACAATTTCAATGTAATAGCAAATATTAAAAAATTTAGTGAAACTTTGGGCGGCTTTGCATTATCATTTGCTAGGATGCTTGTTTATTAAAACAATACTTGTGAAAAAATTAGAAATCGTTTGTGTGCGTCGTTTTGAAAAATGTCAGAAAGTGATTCTTTGCCGGTAGAAAAGCAGAAGCTGAAGAAGTAACCCTGCAACTGTCGCTGGCCAAATCTAAAGATGCATACATAAAAGAATTTGCTACCTTTAATGAATGGAGAGAGAAAAGAGGTGCAAACATCATAAACGAGGACGTCCTGTTGGCTTATTTTTTAAATGTAAGAAGCAAGTTTGCCTCCTCGTCGATGTGGACGAAATATTCAATGTTAAGAGCATAGAAATATTGACATATCAAAATACGGCAAATTAATTGCTTATCTCAAGAGCCAATCAAAAAACTACAAGGCAAAGAAGGCAAAAGTGCTTGAGAGGAGACACTTCGAACAATTTTTGAAAACAGCATCTGATGAAAAGTACTTAATGATGAAGGTACAACCAATTTTATTTTCTTTTGTATTGGTATCTTAATTATTTTAAATATTTCTAGGTTGCTGTCATAATGGGTGTTTGTGGAGGTTTACGATGCAATGAACTGGTAAACTTAAATATTGAACATGTGAAAGATAAAGGATCTTTTATCTACGTGTCCATCCCAGAAACAAAGACCAATATGTCAAGAAGTTTCACTGTATTAGACGAAGGATTCTCTGTTAATGTTATGGAGATATGCAAGAAATACATACATACGCCTACGTCCTAAAAGTACTATTTCGCAGGGAAGATTTTTTTTGCGATATATAAATTCAAAATGCACCTGTGGGAATTAACACTATTTCCAGAATCCCCTCACAGATTGCTTCTTTCTTAAATCTTCTAGACGCTAAATCCTACACGGGTCATAGTATGCGCCGTTCTTCGGCCACTCTGTTGGCTAATGCTGGTGGTGATATTCTCACTCTTAAGAGGCACGGAGCGTGGAGGTCATCTAGTGTTGTTGAGGGGTATATAGAAGAAAGCAAGATATAAAATCGATATTGCTAGAAAAATTCAAGGGAAATCCATCACAATGCAAGAGATCTCCGCGATGCAGTCTTCCTCAAACGTGGTTTGTGTAAATGTAAATCCTGATATTGCAAATAAGTTTACTTTTGATGTTAATGTGAATGTTAATATTAATGTTAATAAATAATTACTAAATTTTCTGCAAATTTTTCTTGAATTTTATATATTACAAAACACTAATGTTTTATGGAATATAAAACACTAGTGTTTTATAGGTGTTATAATACGTTTCATAACGGCATAATAATAGCTCTATAATATGGTGATTGTGGATAAAAAAATAATTTGATGGTGAATGCATTTCCTGGTGCTAATGAAAGTGCCCAAAAATATCTCCATTTAATTTTAAAAAGATTATTTATTTCTATTGGTCATTGGCCTCCGTTACAATAATAAAAATTGTGGACCAACGAGTTTAGCCTAATCTATTATAAAACGTGTAAGATAACTATGGATACAGATTAGTGTTCTATACTTCCGTGTGTAATCAATAAACTATAACTTGTTTACACTAAACAGATAATAGAAACATTATATATGACACATTTTAGTAGGAAATGAATGTATGAGACAATTTATTATGTTTAACAGATGTTAATCCCTTCTTTCTAATTTTGATAAAAATGGGACCACTTTTTTTTAATAGAATATCAACGGTGTTAATCGTTACCAGTTTCAAATTCAGTGTCAGTCAACTTAACAGGTAATGCAAACTTTTACTAGTGGCGAAAGTTACGAAATAGTATATTGTATTACAAGAGGAGAAAATCACAGTTTTCATGCGAGTGTGTTAGCTGCGCGAGCGTGGTAGGCCGAGCGCTGATAATCACGAGCAATGAAACATGATTTGATCCTCAAGTAATACACTATACTTTTTCCACGACCAGTATGTAGTATTTATGAGTTTTATCAAAATTTAATTATGATTTAACTGTCAGTTTGGCAATTAAAAAGGATATAGCTGTTTTCATGACTACCAAACATTTTTTTATTCTCAATAATTATCAAATTTACTTTTTTATTTGAAGTGTAGACGTCGTTTTGACAGATTTTCAGGTTAGATCAATAAATGTCAGTTTTAAATCAAAACGAGCAACCAATCAGCTTTTGTAACTACATTCAGTCAATTGGGGTATATATACCGTTACTAGTAACGAAATGATTTTCTGCAGATGTTTGGATATGACAAATTTTCTCTGGTGGTTTATGACTACGAAATGTAAAGTTTTCATAGTGGTCGTGGAAAAAATGTATTTTGCAATATACTGGAATTTTCTTGAAATATCTGATAAGGTCAGGTAAAAGTGAAAAAATGTAATTCTGCTAGTTCAGTAATAACTCTAACTAGGATCACGAAAAATTCAATCGTACAACGGCATCGAGACTTTGCAAAAATGAACATTTGTTGTAATTGTATTGTAAGATGTGTTGGAGTCACATCAGTGGAATTTTACGTGAAGCGGACAGGAAATTTTTTTTACATAGTTTGCA
Source organism: Abscondita cerata (assembly GCA_030710515.1). Classification (NCBI taxonomy): domain Eukaryota; kingdom Metazoa; phylum Arthropoda; class Insecta; order Coleoptera; family Lampyridae; genus Abscondita; species Abscondita cerata. The sequence goes on from JALBCR010001307.1 coordinate 162,059, forward strand.
TTTTTTGACGTAACACCATATTGAATGTTACTTAGTATGCGACTCGTCGGTCTTGTACAGCTTTCAAAATTTCGCGTGCTTGTTTCAAGGTATCTGATATGCTTAATAGGCAAGGTGTGATTTCGGCTACGAAGTAAGTTTATGCTACCACAATTTTTTGAAACACACTGTATAATCAAATATATTTTTAAAATGGGTATTCAATAACTATACTAAATGTGACAAATTTTGAAAGTTACATACTTCTTCCCAACGAATCTACCAAAGGCAGAAGTTTACGCTACCCTGTATATAAGAATGATCTTTAGATTACTACTACATAATGAAAATCAAAAGTTTTTCGCCACTAAATGTGACCAATTTTGAAAGTTATATCTTTTTATTAACTACGTTATCCTCCGATGTCAGAAGTTTGTGCCACCCTGTATATAAATGCAATCATAAATCAAAATTAAATCGGTATGGCCAAATAGACAATTAAGCAATCATAGTTAACTAACATATAATGCTGAGACAATATTTCTTTTGTTCTTTGTTCTAAGATAAAAACGACTAGCCACGAGATAAAAATGAGGGCGTAGGTTCGTAAAATTACCAAAAGTTTATAGTTTAACAAGCGTCACTTTAACTAATTAAATATCACATTGTAGTTAAAGCTACAAAGGAAGTTGACAATCAAAGAGCAAATGAAATAATGTCGATATTGAAGGCATAATAATCCTTTAATTTCTAAAAATAACGTAATGGTGTAAATAGCCTAACTATTTAAAATGTGGAATTTAGTTTAAAGTAACATACGTGTTTATCCTGGAAAACTAGTTCAATTTAAGTTATCGATTTACTCCGTTTCAATGTTTAATCTGGTATGATCAATTCAAATATCTTAATTCTCAATTGATTGGAGAATCTACAAGGAAAAGTACCTAAAAAGCACTAGAGCTTTAATATCTTGCTTTTATCGTCTTGTATAAGAGGAAAGATGGTGTGATGGTATAAGATATCCTCCACCGAGTGATTACTCGTACATCGGGTTTGTGCTCGTATCTTCTCAAACGGGTCATTGTTAATATCTTAAGGTAGGAGTATACACCATTCGTAATACGAGATTATTACCAAAATGCCCTTCATCTTGATTAGACGGCTAATAGTTATCATCGAACTGAGTTGATAATCCGAGAGTACTCGTATAGAGGTAAAGTAAACTTTACACTTTAAGCGAACCGAATAATAATCATCTTTCCATTCACAAATTTATGATGAAATTTTGCCTTTGAATGACTTCAGAATAAATAGCCTACTATGATTTCAATTGATCGCCATCACCTAACGCAGTTACAGCAAAGTGTTCATCTTTACGATTCAGGCACAAAAGGAAAGAGAAACAATTTTCGGGGTTTTACCTTCAGTAAAACTTAACCTTCCATAGGCGGTGTCCCGTGAAACTAATTTCCAGATCCGACTTAAGGAAAACAGTGTTGGCACATTAATATCACAATAAATTGGAAATATTTTAACTGTAGAAAGCTGAGCTCCAAATACTCAGATAAAACGTGGCTGCTTACTGAGTTACAGGGTGTTTTATTTGAAAATTTAAAAACTATTTGTACCCAGTACTTTAAAACTATTTGACGTATCCTTGTCATATTTCGTAGGAAGTTTAGGTACTGAACACCTTACTAAATTATGTTAAATCAAGGTTTCTGGCTACTGCCAGAGGCGTACGACAGAGGCAAGGAATCTCCCAAAATCTACGCCACTGGTGGAATTGTCATTTTAGCACCAATTTTTTTATTTTCCAATACTTTATTTTAAAAAAAGACTATTTTTTCGTAACAATAAAGTTTTTCTAGTTATTTAAAGTCAAACATAATGCTACATAATTATTTTGATTTTAATGTGTGTTAATTATGCCGGTGCTTTGGTGTCATCCAATAAAATAAAATGTCAATAAGGTACTAACAAAAATAACATAGTAAACGGTTAAATTACTAGTGTACATATTATTTTTGCCAACTTTGTGCAATTCTGCAACATTGGAATAGGAACGTCATTAAAGTTTCACTAGCAGATGTATATTATCAAAATGAAATAAAAAACTTACCAATGTAGCACAAACAGATAGAACGGACTTACCTAAAATGAAACAAAAATAAATTTGTAAAATATAAAATATGTAGATTTATAAAACACAGAAATTAGAAGTTTTAAACTTCATTGACATTGCAGTATGAATTATAGTATTATTTGCACATCGTTAATGCCAATGGTTATATTTATGTTAGTAAGAATATTAGATGGATTATAACCATTAAACGGTAGATAAATTAGCCTTGCATGCCGCTCCTGAATAGGTGGGTCGAGCATTGGTGAATTGACCTTACACAGAAAGTGCACAACTGACCTCATGCTTATTCGGCCTCGTCCATCTATAATATCAATAATATGGTATTCGTATACATTATGTATCCACTTGACAAAAATTATTTCATTCATTATTTAAATTTATAATCCCTAACCTGGAATTAGGTATTCAGTTTAATTTATCTCATTAGCCAATCAGTACGGTACCTTAGAAATTTAATTAATACACATATAATATTGCTATAAACTCATATTTATAAATGATTTGTTTTAATTATGTTCATGGATACTTTTATTACCAAATAGTTACCGAGTGATAACCATTCAGTGAGTAATTATCAGTCATTTCTGCCATTTACATTCAAATAGAAATTTTAATGTGATACATATTTTAAGGTAGTTTCTAATATATTTATAAATGCTTATACAGGGTGGTCTCAGGTTATAGTAGCAATAATTCACCATTCGATAGTCCATCAAATAAGTCGATATACATACTTTAATTTTATTCATAAACGCTCCTCAAGAAAAATACAGCCCTTTAGTTTTGAAAATCACAAAATCCATAAACAAAGTGCATATCGGCGTATTCTTGATTCTTGGTGAATCAAAAAGGCATTTTGTTGTTTTAACGTTAGAAAATACTGACAAGTGTCATATTATCGCCTACTTCTGAATAGTTACTTCCATAGGTACTATTTTAAAAGTGTTTTAAACTTTTTAAGCTCATTTATCTCGTAAACCAGCCTCCAATCAAAATTTTACAAGAATCCAAGAATACTTGCTGTTATCCGAAGACAACAAGGGTCAAATTTTATACCAGTAAACCGTAATGCACTAATTGCAGCCATTGATACCGCATGGGAAACGATTAATATTAATTATATTGATACCTTGATAGCGTCAATGAGCAGACGCCTCCAAGAATGTATCAATAATAATGGAGGTCACACCCATTATTGATTTCTTATATTTATTTATATAGTAATACCTTTATTTAAAAAAAGTTTTCATTTAATTTTAAACTATAACTTGGTATCTTAATTATAATTATGTAATAAATTCTTGTCAAAAACTAAATATATACGTTGACAATAAGAATTGCCTTAGTTTTTATTTTCACTTTTTATATTAACTACAGAAAAAATGAAACGTCATAAAATATACATTTTGTAAGGACTAAATATTATGAATAGAGAGTTTAATGATTTTTTTAATAACTTACAATAATTAGTAGGTTAGATTTATTTAAAAATAAGTAATAATCAGTCAACCCAAATAACCATGTTTAGTTTTTGATTTAATTTAAAAGTTATTGCTTGTAGACGTTTTTAAATCAAAATTATTTCTAATTTTATTTTGTAAACATTTCCTAAACAAAATTTTGATTCGATAATTAATCGAGCTATGGTGTTTAATTAGCGATACCTTCAAATATATTCTTTAAAGAAAAAATTAAGTAAGCAACGTAAATTACCTATTTTCTAAAACGTGCTTAGTGTAATGATTCATTCTACAGTCCTTCTATAAGATAACCCCTGCTGAGACTACCTGCTGTTAGAATTGTAAATGATACCCTTAAGCCCGCTTCACAATGTGCAAACTTTTGTTTACAGAAATTGTGGTGTCCAAGTTTTAAATTTCATGAGTGTACATTGGTTGGGAGGCTATCGATTGAATTCCTTCCTGTAAGTTTTTAATAAGTTTGTAACTTTTTTAGATTGTAGCTATGGTTTTATTAGTTTCAAATTATTGTTCAATTTTTACTCAATTATGCACAATACTGCCTGCATTTCAAGTCCGTTTTTTTTTCAGAAATCAAAACTCGCAAAGTAGGTTGGCATACATTTTTGAACTCAACTGAAGATCTTGTAACATCAGCCAAAAATTGACCTTTTTCATTCAAGGTGTGTTCTAATAGAACTTTAATAACGTTATACAGGGTGAGTTTTTTCCGATGTTTAGCGCAGGGATCTCGGAAACTAATAAAGATAGAGAAACAGTTAAATGGGGAAAGAATTGTATTTTTACGAGATCACTAAAATGTGCTATTCGTACTTTCAAAAAAATTCACGGCTAACTAGATATTTCGAAAAATAAGTTTTTTGGTAAATTCGTTTGGTGTATGTTGCTTTGTTATTATTGACTTTACAAAAAATTTATAGAGGGAAAAGTTTTAGGTATTTTTGTGATACATAATAAAGTTTAGTCGAAATTTTTATTTAACGTATAATTTTTGAGTTATGACACAAACTTCTGTTTTTTTCTAATAGAAACCGTAGTCGGCTATGACTGCATAAAGATGCATTTTTAACGATTCCAATGATATACCATGTGTCACCATTATTTTTATAAATAAATCATCTATAGTTAATTTTGATTTTTTCCAAACTTCATGAATAGTGTGCAATAGAAACAATTACTAAGATATGCGTCGAATTGAATAATGAAATGGAAGTATTACCTTTTTAAATTTAAAAATTACAAGCTCAATTAGTTTGGGGTTTGGCTTTGTAGGATGGATCATCAATCTAGAACCATAGACTTTTTGTTTGCCGACGTTTCGAGCGAAAAAGTCCAGTCTTTATCTAGGCATTTAAAGATAATGACCGACTGGATGACAGCTCTTATCAGCAAATGCAGTAAGCATCTACATTAATACTAAATCTAAGTAGAATACAATTAATAAATTAAAAAAACGTCACAATGATAAAAGTACAAAGGTTCTATTAGGAAGAACTAACATGTAATAAAGTCTTACAAAAACAAACTCCTAAAAAAAGGCCCAATTAAATTCTTGCGAGTTTCTTAATACAGAGTAATATTAATATCCGTGACCAAAAACAAGTAAACAAAAAAACTGTAAACGATAAATTAAAAAAACAACAACGAAACTTAGGGTCTAAATAAAATATAAAGAAGGACGCAAAGCAACGTAACTGATTTTATGGTTTATCGTGTTTAGGTCAGTATGTTTTCAAAAGATCTACCGTTTTGGTTAATGCACATAGTACACGTTTTAAAACAGAATTTGTAGCTTTTCGAACGGAACGTGCATCAATATTAGCGAAAGTTTCTAGAACAGTTTCTCTAAGATCATCTTCTGTGGCGTGTTCTCTGGTACACCCTATCTTTTACCGTTCCTCATAAATAAAATTCCAAAACAGAGAGATCCGGGGATCGAGGTGGCCAAGCAACGGGCGCGTTTCGTCCTATCCATGAGGAATGTTTGATTTAAATGATTTCGCACCGTTATCTGATTGTGTGGTGGTGCCCCATCGTGCTGAGACCATTGGAGCATACCACGTGTGTGCAAAGGTAATTTGTCTAACATGTTATCAAAATCATTTTGTAAAAAATGAAAGTAACGGTCAATCGTCAGTATACCATTAAAAATGTGCGGACCAATAATTCTTGAACCAATGACGCCGCACCAAACATTAAATCCAAATCTTACTTGGGGTCTCTCTGTTCAACGTGATGCGGATTTTCTTGCATCAATAAATGCTGATTATGCCTGTTAAACATGCCGCAGTTGGTAAATTGCGTTTCATCTGTCTACAAAACTTTAAATTTAAACTGTGAGTCAGCTTCACAAATGTTAGTAAACCAGGTACAATACTCAATGCGTTTATTGAAATCACCTCGATGTACTGTTTGCGCAACTGGCAATTTATATGGGTGATACTTATGTTTTTTTAGTATTCGTACAACTGTACGTTGTGACATGCCTGCTTCAGCTTCTATTTTTCGAGTTGAAATCGATGGATTTTGCAGTACACATCCTAGTACATTTACCTCTGCCTCTTCATTAATACTCCTTGTAATATTTTTGGATCTACAGAAAGATCCATATTCCCCAAATTATCATAAAGTCTTTTATAGGTAGGTAGAGAAGGCTGTCGACGATCAAAATAGAGCTCGAAGTATCGTTGTGCAGATTGTACGACATTTTATGATACAAAATATAACACTCTATCATATCACGTTTTTTCTTCATTAGAGAAATTCATATTATGGTTTTAGACACCTTAACCAACACAAATAGAAACTATAAGTGATTTTCACTTGCTAATAATTGACGTTTAAGTCGGATATTGTTTCCACAGCATACTATCCCAGCAGTATAGAAAAATTAAACTAAACTTGGCTATAATTTGTTTATTTATAAAAATAATGGTGACACATGGTATATCATTGGAATCGTTGAAAATGCATCTTTATTATGTTATCATAGCCGACTATAATTTCTATTAAAAAAAAACAGAAGTTTGTGTCATAACTCAAAATTATACGTTAAATAAAAATTTCGACTAAACTTTATTATGTATCACAAAAATACCTAAAACTTTTCCCTCTATAAATTGTTAGTAAAGTCAATAATAACAAAGCAACATACACCAAACGAATTTACTAAAAAACTTATTTTTCGAAATATTTAGTTAGTCGTGCAGTAAGTACGAATAGCACATTTTAGTGATCTCTTAAAAATACAATTCTTTCCCCATTTAACTGTTTCTCTATTTTTATTAGTTTCCGAGATCCCTGTGCTAAACATCGGAAAAAACTCACCCAGTATAATTTTAAATAATCCAGTGTAATGGGAATTTAAAGTTAAAAGTTAATTTCTCTACCAACTATAGTATGGATGGAGTTATATATTGTCAAAAAAAAAAACAATTACCACTTTTATTCATATTGCATATAATTTTTACGATACTATTCGATGTTTTTATTTTGCAGGGGTATTTCTAAACAACTTGTGCCAAACTTTAGCTGCGGAAAGGGGATGCCAAATTATACCCAAAATTGTTCAATCACTAAACGTCGAATTCGAACCTTGTACAGATATAGGCGTACGATGAGAGTTCAGTGAGCTCAGGCATTACCGTTCTTAAACAAACAATTATCGCAAATGTGAAATGCAACTTGAATGTACCTCGGATTATTACAAGGTTTGTACGCCTCCCCACAGAAATGTTGCCCCAAAACATTATTGAGTCACCATGGAAAGCCACTTTGGGAATCATACTTGCTTGGCAAAACCTTTCACCAGGTATTCTCCAGATAAAAATGCGATTATCGAAAGATATTAAACCCTCTCTTACTTCATCAGTAAACAAGACTCTCTTCTAGCCATCCAAGCCCCAATCCACCTGTTCTCGAGTAAACTCAAGTCTAGTTTGCTTGTGAGCTGTGATTAAAAGTGGACCTTGTGCGGAGGTGTTTTGCACGCAATTCGGAGTCAATGAACCTACTTCTTATTGTTCTAGAAGATATAGTAATAATACGGTCAATTTGATATCAATGTTTTATCTAATTTCCGGTAAAGAATCGATGTCTTAAAGCTTACAAAAGTATAAAACCAGCGTCCAGTTGGTTTGTGAATCCTGGTCGGTCTTGACCTGGTTCCTACCATGATAAACCGTTTTCCTAAATTGCTGAGTGACAATTTTCACTACATCATTTTTTGCTTGAGGCATTTCAAACAACTTTGAACAACATAAAAAGCTGACGAAAAATTATGAAAAAGTAAGAAAATCAGATCAGATCCAAAACTTTACCATACAGTTACGAAAATGAATTATACACTTACTTGATTTTACAAAAATGCACCCTTTTCATGACACATTATTTTTTACACGGCTGATTCAAAATTCAAATAATATAAAAGAGATTGAGAACCACTGGTCAGTTAAACTGTTAGTAATTTTGATTTTTTCCACGCAACTTCGTTAATACTTAAAGTAGAATATTGGAATTTGGTTCTATAACAAATACAATGTTGGATATGAATACTCATAATAATTTTTTAGACCCATTTCTATTTTTCAATTTAGAAAGAATGAATTTTAAGAGAACATTTTATTTTTGTATATTGATAAAAAAAAAAATAAGTGTTTGTACAAAAATTCTTCGGTCAACTGAAGACAGCAGAGAAGATGAGTGTGTCTACCTAGTTTGCTGCGAACCCTACTCTGAATCTTATCCAGGGAAAAAATGGATCCAGTGGAAGTTTGCAAGGAGTGGGCACATACAAAATATGCTCTAGCGATAACGATGGTTAAGGTCATAATATATATTTGTTTTTTAATTAATTTTTATTGATTGATCATCACAAATTATGATTTTGTCACTATTACCTATGTCACTAAACATTATAAATAAAATGCTGACTGTTTAGTAAAAAATTAAGTCATGGGTTGATTAAAATTTCTAACTGAGGAGCTTTGTCCGATTAATTGAAAAATTGCTCAAATAACCCCGCCGTACCTCTACACTTTAGTACATTTTATGCATATGTAGCTATATGAAGACGTTATACAGGGTGAATGAGATCACCAATATCACTCATTTTATTCAAAAACGGTTAGTCGTAGAAAGTTGCGTCAAAAATTTATCACAAAAGCCGTTCATTGGTTCATTCAAAGTCAGCATTTAAAATCTACTGACTTTTAATGAACCAAATTTAATAACTTCAGTCGAATATTACTCGAAAAGGGTAGCAATAATAGAAAAAATTTTGACTATAAAAGTTGCTTATTTTTTAAAGATCTTTTCATCGATACCACATTTGACATATGGTGCCATTTAAAATTGTGAAGTTCCGGACATTCTGAAGCCATCTACTCGGGATCCCAATTTTTCCGGGAAATAATATCACCATTCGATTCTTTACTACGGCTTTTGTGATAAATTATTTGACGCAAATCTCTACGACTAACCGTTTTTGAAAAAAAAAATGGTTTCATTCATCACGTATAGCTATTTTATATATAGGTCTTATAGTATATTAGAAATAAAATGCTTAGTAGATTGTGTAATTATTTTACAAAAGGTAATGGTACACGCTCGATGCGTTAAAAAAACCAATGACTTTTCTCGCCTCATATTTGATTTGCGTTCACTGATGAACCTCAATAAGGCGAAACACTATGTACGAGGTGCTATTTGTAAACCTGCAATTATTACTGGTCAATGTTTTATTTAATTGGCAAAAATTCGACATATTTAGGGCGATATCGAATCATTCATTTGGATTATTTATTTTATTATCCAATTTTCACTGATTTACGTAAATATACTAATTGAACAATAAACACAGTTTTCTATTTCAGGTTGGATAATTATAAGTGAATTGTTTCCTTATTTCCTAAAATGAAAATATGAATAAATAAAGTTAAATTATTATTCTATATTATTCTTTTAAAATTTAAATCATTTTGGGCATAGAATTTACTATAACGGTTGGACATAATTTGGTTCATAAAACACTAGGAGTCATTCGTATTAATTTTTCTTTTTTCTAATAGCCGATTTTATTAAAGAAATAAAATAGTTAAATCTTACGATTAACACCTAAAAAAAATAACACCAAATTTGTTTTCAATTTGCATTACATTCACCCCTTTTACGTGGGCTACGTAAATATTTCAGATATCCTAGTCACGCATTTCCCTAAACTACGAATTTTCGAGCATTTTGAGGTTAAATAATTAACCTACATAATATTGTCGAAATTCTAGGATCGTGTCTTAAAAATATGTGTTAGTATGTTTTGAATTTAAAATTTGTCATAACTCGATTAGTTTAAAGTGTTGACTACTTTTCACTTTATCTTTGGGCAAATTTTGGTTTATCCAACTTTAAATATTAAATAAACCGATTCAGCGTTGTTTGATAATCATTCAACAAGGTAATAATGTGGTTTTAAATGGTTACATTGAAATCTTGTAAAGATACTGATCGGCATTAAAAATCAATTATCATAATAGAACGAACGGTGTGCTACCTGTATCTATAATTCTCGACAATAAACTTAATGATGACGAAGTGGGGCCGTGACCGATAAGGGTCGTTATCAGAAGAAACATTAGGCCGACTTCTGACGTGCAAGGGTCAATGGCTCACTTGCAGAAGTTCATATTGTGGGATTTCATGCAAACTACATAGAATGATGACTACCTTATTTTATGGACATTTCCACAATATTCAATAGTACGTTTCTTATAGGTGAAATATTTTCTCTTATCTATTTAGGTGTAATTATTATTTTATTACATACTACTACTTTTGTACTTTGGAATGAGATACCTGATGAAGTAATTTTATTTTATATCAGTAGGGTCAATATACTGTGCATTCTATATAGTTAATATATATGGAACTTGAAATATTTAATTAATCACGCGTTTTTATTGTTTTTTTTGTTTGGTGAAATGAAATGTTCAGCAAATTTAATGATCGTACTTCTTTGTATAACAACAAAATCGATATTAAGCGAAAAACTAAAATTCTCTCGTAGCCTAAGGTTATTAAACTGTTCCATTAAATTTAGTTTTGGTTGTTTATCACTAGAAGTATAAATAATTCTATTTGTTTTTCGGGCGTCTGCCTGAGTGCATTGTTTTCTTAATGGTAATTTATTCAACTTTCCAACTTAAAAAAAAATATTCAAACATTTTAATGATTAAAACAAAATTGTTCAAGAAATATTCTTGCTATGAATAAGATTAGTTATCTTAATCGAGAAACGCATTTTCCATAGAAAAAATATCCTCTGCTTAGATAAATAAAGTACTTAGTTCTTGAGCAAATTAACTTTCAACATTGTAAGGTAGTTTACATATAAATTGATCGGAAAGTATGAATATGAATGCATAGAACCCCTATACTTGCAATATGTCTCCATCACCGTTTTATCGTTATTTAATTTTTACAGATTTTCAGATATTACAGTTTTATTTACGATTGACTAATATGCATACCTACTAGTTAAAACCGTTATATACAAACAATTTTATAAGACGATATTATTTATTAATATACAAGGTGTTCCAAAAAAGGATTAACAGGCTTGATCAATTTTTGTCTCGTAAGGTCAGTGAAGGCCTTGCGAGGCTTTTACACCACCCACTCCACCATGCAGCAATCGTTGACTTGAATCTCTACGTAGTGAAATTAGCCTTGACCTTTTCATCAACCTTGTCCCAATTAATTTCTTCAAATAAATTATATCTATCGTCTAAATTCGTCTCATTATAGCTATTTACAACATTCTGTATTTCTCTTAGGTTCACAAAACGGATAAAAGACATCATAAATGATTTCGTATTTAATGACCTCACGAACTCCAAATGGATTGCACAATAGATGGCGGAGATAAAAGTACAATTTAGCTCCTTTCAAGAATAGATGTCCGACAAGTTCGATTCCTTGAAAATAGAAACATCTTTAATAATACTTTGGGGCAGAGGTGGCTAAGGCATGGTGCTGCATTACATCTTCGACAGCGCGCGCACTTTCCAATCACCCCTCTAATGGTAAGTCTCCACTGTATGATCCAGTATTTCCACATCAAGAACTGTAGCCCACCGTGTTCACTATTCAGATGCTTCTACAAAATAACTTTATCCACCAGAGGGTGCTTTGGAACAACAAGGCAGGAAATTGGAAAGTTACTAAATCCTCCTACATCAGTAGTTTTGGTTTGACATACATCAGTCTATTTTCGCCCTCCGTTACAGGGTCATTCGATGTCAACTCGACAAGGGTGTTCCATATGACCATCTCAGGAAATTACTCAATTTGGTACAATTGTAGATAGGTATTAAGTAGATTCTTTCTCAAAATTGAAACTCTTAAAAGTGATTAGTTTTTGAAACAAAAATTTTCATTGTTTTTACCAAAATTTAGGCTGCACATTCATTTTTTTGACGTTTCCGTAAATAACTTTTAAAGTTTTAGAGATAACCAAATCAAATTTGTTATTGAACCTAAGTTTTGTACTAGGAATTCAAAAATTCTAACCCCAAGTTTCTAGTCCCAATACTTCCTGAGATATGACATACATACAGGGCTTCATGGGGGGCCAAAGATACCCATGTGGACATACAGATAAATTCACGGAATTTTTATCAAAAATAGAAGAAAGTATAGAGAATCTTACCATTATATTTTCAAATTGGTGTCAGACCTAGTTTCCACAAAAAAAATAATTTACTCGTTTTTTGAGTAAATTTTGTGCCGCACCATTACAGTGTAAAATGACATTCGAATGACATTAAATCTTCCGATCATATTTTATTTGAACTAAAAAATGAATATTAGTAGTATACATGAGCAATATTTATACTAAACTATGAAACGCCTGGCCTAATTAATCGCCGGGTAAAATTTATTTGAGGTATGTTTTCATGTAGGATAAAATTAATACACTATTGTTTTGTTTAACCGTAAAATTGTATTATTAGAAAAAATTGTAGGCAGTTTGTCACACTATAATATTGCACCAAGGAATTGATTGCACAAAGTTTCAATTTCTCACTGTAAAATTACTTTCACTATTCATTATTATATTCACTTTAAAAATAAAAAAAGTCGGCCACTTTAAAAAAACTTAAAAGAACAAATTATCAGGTTACTTCTTGGAAGTTATGAATTCCGCATTTTTGAACAAGGGCTGTAATTGTGGTATAATGAAGTTTGTAAGCCCGGCCGATAGAGGATGCGCTTGGTGTTTCCACTACATGTAGAATATGCTGTGGGGGGACAAAGCACTCGTCCTTTCTTTCAGGCCAATGAAATGACTTGCTTGGACCTACAGGGGTCATGAATTTTATTTTGACACCATCGAATTCGTCTGAAATTTCTAGGACTATTCCCAGCCGCCATTGATTTCCATACACGCAAGCAACGTATTTGCATAAACAGTTGCTATAAAATCCAAATTTCTAGGCCATTTGACAGTCGGCTAACTCTAAGCTGGTAAGTATTTACAAGAGAGAAGCAGTGATTCTCTCTTGTTTCTTAGACTGTTTTAGCACCTCCTAGTCGTGCTTGCAAACTTTGAACGTGCTGCTTCAGAAATATATCCAAATTCAATGTTTGCAATGTTGGACACCGTCCAATCGTACAAATCTTTTGCAGTCAAAAAAAATTTGCACGGCGCACAAGTACTAAAAAAATGAGAAAATTAAATATTTTTTGTGGATACTAGATCTGACAACAATTTGAAAATATCATGGTAAGATTCCCAATACTTTCTTCTATTTTTGATAAAAATTCTGTGAATTTATTTGTATGTCCACATGGGTATTTTTTGGCCCTCATAAAGCCCTGCATGTATGTAGTATCTCAGGAAGTATTTATGCTAGAAAGTTGGGGTTGGAATTTTTGAATTCCTCGTACAAAACTTAGTTTAAATGACAAATTTGGTTTGATTATCTCTAAAACTTTAAACGTTGTTCACGGAAATGTCAAAAAAAATGCACGTGCAGTCTAAATTTTGATAAAAACTATAAAAAAATTTATTTCAAAAACTAATCACTTTTAAGAGCTCCAATTTTGGGAAAGTATCTACTTTATACCTATCTACAACTGTACCAAATTGAATACATTTCTGAGATGGTCATATGGAAACCGAAAAAAATATTTGTCGATTTGACATAGAATCACCCTGAATGTAGATTCGCGATCTCACCTGATGACGACTTCAGTGATTCATTTTGGACAATTTTCAAAATGACTACTTCAACTCTATTGATTTCTTCAATTGAGAACTTCTTATCTTCTGAGCGGTACTTAATCCTCCCAACATCCATCCATGCTTCAAATACTTGAATAATAAGGAAAGTATCGACAGTACCAGAGCTGCTCTGTATAATTGGTCATAGATGTAGCATGATGCTTTATTATATCTTGTTGTATTTCATCTTCAACTACTCAAACTTTTTCCATAGGCCAAAATTTTTCTGTACTGGTCAACCAGATCGGCCACTCTCATAATTCCGAGTCTACGACTTACTGCATTAGCACCCACGGGATGGCAGGTCTGCAGTGCTTTCAATCCCGGGCATTATCTCGTTATATCCGCGCAAGAGTTGTTGTGCCAACTGACTAGTAAATAGTGTCTACCTCTTCTATGGTCAGTGCACGCTTTACTGAAAAGATCCTATAGTACAGCCCAAAAGTTAATACTTACTTACTTAATCTAATAACCTAAGAAAAGTTTTCGGATAATGTATGTATTGAAACTTCGTATAAACCGTGATTTATATATTTTTTCAGTTTTCAGTTTTTTCTAATTTTCTAACTTTTAAAAACTTCTTCAGTACCACTGTTGATTACTACTCAGGACGCAACTTTTATCTAATTTTACCAAGTATTTAATCCCTCAAATAAAAAAGTTACCCTTAGATCACTATGTGTAGTACACTGAGAGACTAAAACCTATTAAGTGGAACCGGCTACCTGCTTAAATTTGGGAGGATTATCTGACGAAAACAAAGTGGAACAAATAATGCTTGGTTTTTGCTTAAACTGATACTTATCGGTGTTCTTAAAAAAAATAAATACGACGATTATGTACCTTCTTTATTATGTTTTGCTAATCCAGTCTAATTGTTAATGCGAACAGCGACAGAAGTACATTAAATTTAGACTATAATTAGCACAATTACGTGTAGGGTATGCAGCTACGTTGCATTATTTGATGCAGAGTATTTAAGTAGTGGAGCGACTCGTTAAGGATTAGATAATCATATAAAATTTAAGCAAGTAGAGAGTTCCACTCTGATAGATTTCATCTCTGTGTGCTAATGAACACGAATCAGAGATTTGCTAAGAAAAACAAAAAATAAATTTTCCCACATATTCGAAGGGTCTCTGAAGGTAAGAAACGAACAGGGCCGTCAAAAAATAGAGAAGCACGGGGATTTAATAGACAAACTTATCGTAGGTGAAATAATCTACTAAAAAGGCCGATCACGTATGTACTGGGTTATTCTCTATAAATTACCCACAGTTTACTATTTTGAATACAACGAAGTTCTGCTTCATTGTAAATCATTTTGGTGATTGAATGAATGAAATGTCAATTACCAAACACCACATTTGTCATTTACATGGCTTACTTTGACAATGTTAACAAATATGTAGTTAAGTAACTGTGTTATTCTACGAGAACTCAATAACGAATCAAGATAAAGACAACATATGATATGTTTTTGAAATCAGAAAAAAAAATCTCTTCAAACATGTAATAATATAGAGGATGTTACATTTAAAAAATACATTATATTTTTGTTTTGCCCTGTATACGGCGAGTAACTGAATTATTGATAGCATTTTAAGAAAATTCAGTTAGTACCATACAACTTCCATGCACAACTTTTTTTCCTACGAGCAGTAATAACGATAATAAGGGGTAGGTAATTTATAGTGAAAACCCCTGTACAATACATATTGTTAAAAAAATAGTTTATTAAGAAAAGACTTACTACTACAAACGTCAAGTTCAATTAATACTTCGGTGCGACCTCTAGAGCAGGTTCGTGCTATCGTAGCACGTCCAAATAGTAAACTACTAAGTGTTCAAAAAACTTTGACCACATATGCGGTAAGCTGTAAAAAGTCGATTCCTTCATCACTAACTTTCATTGTCAAATAAGCGTTAACTTAATAAAGAATCTCAAATCGCGTGCGATTGTGGAACAGCGTTTCGTCTTTTGGAGACTACTCAGTATTGATACAATTCGAGTGTGAGTTCACAATTGTAGACGATGCGACTGCCCACAGGTGGGTAAGCGTATATTATTTGAAACCATACTTAGTACCATTTTTTAAATATATTAATTTATTTATTTCCAAAAGTTTTAAACTGAATAAAATGAAAAGCGGATTAAACCTTCTTCGGAGAGATGGAAAATTCCGGTTTCAAACAATCAATTTTACTCAAAAATTCCACAAACTATACCAATTTTAATTTTATTTCGTAAGAAAGAAATGTAAAAATTTGAAATAGTTTTAATTAATTTAAATAATAGTACAGGATGTTAGTTATCGGTATGTCCTAAATTAAAGGGGTTATTTACTGACCATCTTGACACAAAAAGTATCTATTGGAGTCGGTCCGTGAACTCACAATTTCCGAGATACATTGTGATAAAAAAATTTTTTTTTGGTTTTTTTGCTGTGCATCAAAAACTATTTTAGAAATGGTATTGCTGACGGGTTAATGTTAGCCTAAGATTTTTTTTTTCGACATTCTAAAAGCACATTTTAAATCTTCAAAGTATTCTACACGAAAAGGCACTTTTAGTCAAAAGTTCTAGGATAAATAGTTTCCAAGAAACACGTCAAGTTGTAATGAAGAACATACAATAATTCAACATAAACATGCAGCGAAAACCATACCAATTTTTACGGCGATGGAATTCTCGAGTGATACAACAAAACGGTCATCACCAAACTTTATCCCTTAATATTTAGGCACATTGAGTCGTGAGTCATATCAACATTTTTTTACTTATACGTAATCTTGAAACGAGCAATTTTCAAACCACTGCTGGATAATTCGACAATGCCTATGTATTTCCAAAAAAAATGGTTTAGCATTGAAAAAGTAGGTATTAAGCTAAATTCTGAACTTCATATATTTTTTTAGATATGGCAAAATTTTTTTCCAATACTGTACATTTTGGAAACCATGCATTTGGGGACCCATAAAGTAATGACGAGTAAAAATTTAAAGCTGATTATAGACTGTAGATTACGTTTCTAGGCATGTATACAGGGTGTCCCTAAAATGTGTGGACATCACATAACCACAGATTCCTGGGCTCAAAATAAGATCATTTAACACAACTTACCTATATCCAAAAGTGCTTCGTTTAGCCAGTATTCTTATTCAAAGTTCAAAAGAAATTTTTTATTAACAAAAGAACGGTTTTGTCGATTTTGATGATATTTGGTATTGCACTTCTTACAGATGTAGGTCATTTTTTAAGGTGATGTTAGTTATTGTCAGTGAACCATTAGTGTAACACGGTAACCTGGCAAAACCACTCAAAAACTTTTTAATGTTAAGACCAATAACTTTTAAAAATAGTTTCAGAAAGAGACATTCAATAGTAAACTTTTTTGTTACTTGTTAATTGATGAGATCTTTTAAGGTTTAGACACAAAAAATAAAATCTGAGGGACCGCGCACTACATTTCTTAAAATAGATATTACCTAGCAGTCTGGTATTCTAAAAAATAAATGATAATAGCTATCGGTTATCAATTGTGAAGCGACTCAAATTGCTGTTGGTGTTAGCTAGTGATCTTTAGCAGTGAATATTCTTCGTTATTTACGTAGTGATGGCTGTAAACTGAGCAAACGGATATGCTGATGGTTTTAGGATATTGCGAAGGAAATTGTCGGAGAAGTGTTAGAGTGTACAACGAAAATTTCCAAACCGTCGCGTGCCCAATCGTCAAACTTTTGCAAACATTGAAAGACGCCTTCGCGAAACAGGAAACCTTGCATCGATTACAGCTGATCGGGGACGTGCTCGTACAATTGCACTCCCAGGTTAGAAGAACAAATTCTGGAAATAGTAGAAGAAGATCCAGAAGTAAGTGCTCGATGCTTAGCATTGCAAGCAGGCGTTTCAAAGAATGTTGTTCATAGAGTTCTTAAAGAACAATTGCTATATCCTTATCATGTACAAAACGTCCAGGAGCTTTTGCCAGCTGATACCATCGCGCGTTTTGAGTTTTGTAGGTTCATTCAAGAAAGAAGAGCTGAAGATGTCAATTTTAATAGCAAAATTCTCTTTACTGATGATGCATGTTTCACGAGGAGGGGTATGACAAATTTGCACAACGAACATGTGTATGCAGATATAAATCCACATGTCATCAAGCAACGCCACTTTCAACATGAGTTTCTAATTAATGTATAGGTAGGGATGATCGGCAGTTTCATCATAGGGCCTGTCATTTTACCAAATCGTTTAAATAGAGAGAATTATTTACACTTCCTTGTAAATACCTTACCCGATTTATTAGAACACTTGCCGTTAAATCTTAGACGCGACATGTGGTTTCTACATGATGGAGCATCACCACATTTTACATTGAACGTTCGGAATCATCTTCATGTACAGTTTCCTAACAATTGGATAGGCAGAGGAGCTGATGCTCCTGCAAAATGGGCACCTCGTTCACCAGATTTAAATATTTGCGATTCTTTTGTGTGGGGAGCTCTAAAGAGTAAAGTGTATTCTCGTCCTATAAACACACAGGACGAACTTTGGGCTAGAGTACAGAACACTTCACAGTCCATTAAGAATGATGCAGAAATGTTACAACGGGTGGTTGTTGCCGGGTTACCCGTGTTTCGTACACTAATGGTTCACTGACAATAACTAATATCACCTTAAAAAATGACCTACATCTGTAAGGAGTGCAATACCAAATATCATCAATATCGACAAAACCGTTCTTTTGTTATAAACAAAATAAAAAATTTCTTTTTGAACTTTGAATCAGAATAGTGGCAAAACGAAGCACTTTTGGATATAGGTAAGTTGGGTTAAATCACCTTATTTTGAGCCCAGGAATCTGTGGTTAAGTAATGTCCACACATTTTAGGGACACCCTGTATATTCGGATTTTAACAAAAATAATTATTATGTGAATTGAAATCCAGGTTGGAACTTTGTTTTTATTATACACAAAAACTTATCTAAAATAAACTTAAATGAAGCAGTATTGGTTTTTCAATTCGTATTATGTGATTGCGTCAAAATCTTAACTGCACATTTCATTTCAGCCAACGCAAGTGTAGAATATCAATTTTGACAGGAAAATAGTAGTTGCTCCATTAAGTCGCCACAATTGTTAATTATGCGAATGTTAACAGATGATCTTGTTTAAGGATTAGATCCGGTGATTCAAGAAAATTCTCGATTACAATTCATATGTTAAGTGATCCGTTTACTAAAAGTCAGTTCTTTATACCTTTCTGAGTTAAAGTCACTACAACAAACTGTCCAATTATAAAAAAACTGAGAGTAGGCACCTCTCTAACGTTTCTCCATTGCGCTACCACAATGAAGGAGAGTCCTTTTTAATGCTCGGCTGCACACTACAATTGCAGAAAGATGGTATTGGTCACCCACCATACAACACGGACGGAAACATGAGGGCAGCATTTTGACACGCACCAGCGTATAAAGTTGGTTGAAAGCACAGGCGGTTGTTTTCTATAACGAAGTTCTTGGAAGATTGGTACCACGCTACCGCAAATGTCTAGATCGGTGTGGGGACTAGGTAGATAAATATGTGGTTTTAATTTGGCGACTGATCGGACCTTGAAAAAAATAGTCCTCGTAACAATGGTAAATGCTCTGAACATACAGTCGCAATTAATGTGCATATGGGTTTGACTTATGTGAAGCTTCCAGAGGTCAGAGGGTATACTGGAAATAATTTGCGAAAGACATCTGCGACGCCTTTCGTTGATAGAGGAGATGATATTCAGACACTAAAAACACACGGAGGATATCGTCTTCCACGGTTGCGGAGGGTTATGTTGAACACAGTATAGTGTCCTGACTAATGTTTGCATTTGACTCGCTGGAAGCTTTATTTTTAGTTTTTCAATAATTTCGCCACAATTTTTCCGGAAAATGGCTTGATTTCTGTCTAAAACGCGCTATTTTTATTAATACTAATATTTTCGGCACTGATAACTGGATACAAATTAGTAGTAGTATATTGTGAGATCGCGTCAAACACGTAGTGTCTTCCTTATTTTTTAGTGCCTGTTTAATGATTTTTTGATCATATTTCCAATTTAGCCCTGTTTCCTCTATATATTTTAATTCGTAAATTGTTTCTTTATCTATATAGATTTTAATACCATGGTGCGATAAATTATGTCTGTATTAAGTGACAACACCTTAATCATTTTAATTAATAAAAGTTTTCATTTGGGTTTTCATTAAAACTTTTCGACTCAAAGAATAATTTATATTTTTCGGTTTTGGTCTTAGCACCCTCTTTCTTCCTTTTTCATTTTACTCTATTATTATCGTCTTTTTTTATTCGTTGTTGTTTTTCACTCTTTTTCTTTTGCGATCCTCTCTTTTAAGAATTCCAAGATTGCATTCTTTTCCCTTCTTCTTATTTTTAGAAGTTAATATGTTCCTGCCAAAATGATATCGTTGTGAACATCAAGACGTTATTAGGATCTGTATCATTATTCGCTGTTAAATTAAGAGTTTGTCTATCTCTATCAGTCCTTACGTTTCACTAAAGAAAAGGTTCACAATTTTGGAGAAACTGGTAGTTTTTGTTAATGCTAAGTACATCTATTATAATCACTTTATTTAACATGATATCATATAGATATAATTCTACAACAATAAGAGAAATGCACTGACCAATCCGGCGAACAGTCATGGGGTATGTCAAAATCTAATTAATAACCTTAATTGTACCTCCTACAAGATATTAATATTAAATGTACGTAAAAAATATTATCAATTTACTCTTTGTTGTTCCCAAACTTTCCACTATTGTGCTGTGACGTGACTACTGTAAGTACATTCTCTCAAATATGTTTAAATTCATTTTTCTCTTCTTTTCTTCTTTTTGTAGTGTACCACAAGCTAAATAAGCTTTTACCTTCGAAGGACTAATATTAGGTATGTCCAGCACCCGTGCGAATGTATTTAGTTTGTGTGAAATCTAATTTTCCAAAAAATGGTAGAAAATTATAAAGTCCTGGATATCTCTTTTATCTGTTTTTTCGTACTAACTACGTTAGTTATAATAATAATAATTAAATATTTATTGCTATTAACATGCCAAAGAAATTTATTTACATAAGTCAAAACAAGAAATATTCTACAATAAAGTTCAATTAGACATAAATTACCAGTTTTAAATTCACAAATACTAAAAAATGTAGCTTCAGTAAGTATTCTTTGAATCCAGTCTTTACGGTATTATATGGCAAATTCCTAACTTCGCCAGGCAGCAAATTAAAGAGGTCATTCTGTATATTTGGAAATGGAAATAAATCGGGAAAGTTTAACTTGAAATTTGAGACCAAGATTTCCTACTTGCTTTTTCCATCATCTTGAATTAAGTGAACATTTTTTGTTTTCGCTATAACTCGGTTCCCCGTCAAGATACAGAATTGTCGTTTTGTTATTTTTTGTTGTCTTTCGACGATCTACCATTTATATCTTATAAACTTTTTACCTACTATTGTTAGTTGTTGAGATATCGAATAAAACAGAAAAAAAAATTAATTATACGATCTGGTTTTTCGGGTTTTTTTCTCTTTCTTTAATAGGTACTTATCAAAAACATCTTCATTATAAAACTTGCAGAGGGCATTCGTACGAACAATTTGATGTCTTTCTTTTTTCTCTAGGATCATAATTGCGTGTTCTGTCGCGATACAGAATTGTTGTATGATTATTTTTTGTTCCTCTTCCGACGATCTACAATTTAAGTCAATCTAAGTTTTCGAGTTTGTTCCCTTTTTCCTTAATACATTTTGAAAGAATCTCTATAATCAACTTGAAGACGATTCCGGTAAGTATTACTCCAAAAATAAATTTATTAAATAAATATGGTCTTGTTGGACCTCTTTTTTGTGGAGGTAGGAAGAAGAAACAACTCAATGTGCTATGATTGCCGACCTTTCGCCCCTCACTGTGAGGGCTTTTTCAAGACTGTAATTTATTGAGAAAAACATCACACAAATAGAAAATTCCATGAATAATTAATACATGATCGTGATAAGAAAACGGTATCACTTAAATGTATATTGAACATAGTAGAACGAAGTCAGTACAAATTCACCACATTAAAAAAGAACAAAACGACCAAAAATTAGAGATGACTAGATAAATAAACAGATGACTAGATTACTAAATTTAAAATTTAAAACAATTAATGTCGTTCGTGTAGTAAGCCGTGTTTGTGTGTTTTATAAATTATATATACAGGGTGATCCAAAAACATAGGTTGCAAACTATACTACGCTACTAAACATAAAAAGTTATGAAAATGTTTCTTATAAACTTTTGTTCAGTTGGGCTCACTTAAGGAGGTACGGCCCTGTAAAGTTTCAATTGTGTCCAGATTCGACGATATGTCCAATAATTCATTTCGACGTTGTGGCCAAGTTTCGGCGTTGTGTCCATTCGACGTAATATCCATTCGGCAAAGTGTCCGGATTTCTATCGTTGATATCGTAACGCGTTGATGTTTTTACTATGCTTTTCAGAACCTCCTGATCAACATGCTTTCGTTTGAAGAATTGCACCGACGATAGCAGCTCCGTATGATTTTCGATTTTCCGATGCTGAATGCATGAATGAAAAATATGTTTTTGGGAACAGAGTTATCATGCTTCATGCTAGTTGGAGAGTAGATTGTTCCTGGTTTATTTCCCTTTTCCTGATACCTCTTGTTTGTTTTCGTTTCTTCTTAAACACAACCTGTAGTGTATGGTATACAAGGGACATACATTCACGATGATAACGACCTCCTGCGTCGACGAGTACATCCTGAATACGCTTTTTAATTGAAACAGAAAAATCATCATCACGTCTAGCATGATATTGCTCAATGAGTTCTGTCATCGATGAATTGGTTATCGACTGTTTTTTTTGTTGGTCCGTTGACAAATTCTGCTGATCCCCACAAAATAAACACTTATTCTAGTAATCAAACAGAAGCTTGAGCTGCAGCTGAGCGCGAGCGGGAAAATCAAGACTTCGCACGGGCTTGCCGACTTTGCGGGGTGACAGATCACGCAATTATGATCCTATAGAAAAATAAAGACATCAAATCGTTCATACGAATAGCCTCTACAAGTTTTATAATGAAAATGTTTTCGATAAGTACATATTAAGGAAAAGAAAAACCCGAAAAACCAGATCAAATCATTGAATTTGGCTCTATTTTATTGGATATCTTAATAACTAACAATAGTAGGTAAAAGTTTATAGGACCTAACCGAATTATAGCGAAAATTTACCTAATTAAAGATGGCGGAAAATGCAGATAGGGAATCTTGGTCTCAAATTTCAAGTTAAGCTTTTCTAAGCCCCCCCACATTATATAAAAAATTTGGTTTTCCCGATTCATTATCATATCTTCGCCTTATTATAGGACAGAATTAGTGGATCTGCACAATTACCCCAAACAATGTGAGAATAATATAGGCGAGTCTGAATCACTGGAAATAGACCACACGTAAAATACGATTGGAAAGGTTATCCAATAAAAGCCTTAAGAGAAAGATGTTACCAGAAATTTTTTTGGAAGTTTGTCAACGTGTTCCTTAAAGTCAATTTCGGATCAATGTTAACAAATAAAAAAATCAGCATAAGAAGTATTATCGAAATCGTTTTTGTTTTAGGGTGATTAGTATTTGAAATACACCAATGGTCGGATAATTGAATTACTCTACGCGCCTTTTCCTAAACCTTATCTAAATTATGGTTTGATATTAATATTGAAGACAAGTAACAGCATCTTTTTGGTGAAACGAAAAATCATTAATAAATATTAAAAATAATAGTGGTCCAAACAGGAACCTTGAATTTTAAGAAATTTGGATGTATTTCCATTAACCCTTACAGCTTGCTTTCTATCGGTTACCGATACATCTCTTGGGCTTCGCCCTCCTGATGTCACAGGCAACTTAGGGAAATACGTTATTTATATTGCCTAGTTGTAATAATAGCTATAATTCTTTAAAATTTAAGAATATAATATAACTCATAAAACCAATACAATACAATTGATCATCCCTTAATTTATGAAATAAAAACAATTGTTTTTTATTTGCAAGCATTAATAATTAATGTTAATTTTCGTGTAGTTAAATATGCGACGGTAAATCTTAATACAGAAAAATTATAGAAAATTATTATGCATGTATGTTTACATTTAATGTTATGTCGGACAACAAATTGATTTTATGCAGAACAGTTAAATTTAATTTTGCTGTTCTGCACCGTTATTTGAATATTAATTTAATTAAATTAATTCAATTTTTCTTTTTATTAACAAAACACTTCCAAAAGATTTAAACGGCTACTTTTTTTTCCATAAATGCAAATACCTATTAACATTTTTTGAAGCGTGGGAATAAACTAATATTTATTTTTGCCTGTATTATTAGAGATGTTTAGTTGAAACACGTTATTTTCTTGAACTACACGAATTCTAGTTTACGTTGAAATGAATGCTTTGAATATAAATTTATTAGAATGTTTTGTCTATAAAAAAACTTTCAATCATTCAATTTATAAATCATGAATTACAGATTTACTTTAAAAGTTAATTTTTTTGTTCTATTAAATTATTTACTAATTTTATTTGATGAATTAGTTAAATAAGTTCGTTAGTATTGAATTACTTTTTAAAAACCTTTATGCGTAGATCGTAAGATTAGTTACATGTAGGTAAAGTATGTATTTACATAATCTGCACTAATTTTTTTATAACAGTCTAACATCTTTAAAGAAAATTTTAATTTTAATTCAAACACCTTTAAACCTTTAAACATGAAGTTAAAATATATAGTTTGAGGTTGTATTAAAAATATAAAAAAGAATCGATTGTAAAATCAAAGTAATAAAAATTTTGTTAGTTTCAAATTAACGTTCTCTAAAACCAACCCTCTTTTACGAGTGAGGTGAACTGTATTTATAAAATTGTTATTACAACGAAAAAAAAAATAATTATAAAATTCTTACTAACTACATTAAAATTACTTATATTGGAAGAATCAAAAAAACAACAAAAAACAAATCGATAATTTAATTTACACGTGAACGATAAACGTATTTAATTAATTTTACTTTTACTTAAAATTGATGTTTTTCACCATAATACTACATTGACTTTTTCCGTTTACAATAAAATTTAAAATAATTAGTTGACTTTAATAAAAAAAAGTCATATTTTCGTGGCCGTTGTATAATTCGAAGTTAGCATCTAAAATTAACAATAAAAACGTTTCCTCGCAATAATTAATTGCAAAACAATCTTTAAACAACCGCAAAATTCCACGGCAGTTTTTGATAAAAACTCAATTCAATTAAAAAAAATTGACGTGAAACCAGTTTACAAACAACAGTCAAAATTTTAACGAACGCC
Source organism: Abscondita cerata (assembly GCA_030710515.1). NCBI lineage: Eukaryota > Metazoa > Arthropoda > Insecta > Coleoptera > Lampyridae > Abscondita > Abscondita cerata. The sequence goes on from JALBCR010001307.1 coordinate 187,388, forward strand.
ATCATATGATTTCATAAAATCCGAAAGTTTCTTCATTGGGTTATTAACAAGTAATTTTAGGGGGAAAACTTAACGTAAGTGTTGAAGTTTTCTATAATTTCCGATCATGCATTTTAATTACGCGAAGGTAATTCATTACAAATGTGATAATATATTAATATGTACTCGGCGAACCCTAAAGAAAACTGCATATTAGAAGAACAGAAAAAAAGATCTGCAGAAGAATCCCGCGATGCAGTGTCCGGTCGTTGCCCTAGCTTTACATTACTCCTAGTGGCCATCACCTGCACTATAACATTAACAATTACTCATTACACCATTGCATTGCACGTATTATATGTAATATTTAAGAAAATACTAAATCTTTTATACACCGAAAACCAATTTCTAGTCAACTAACCGATGGTGCATCGTAATCGTACTTTTAATTTAAACTTACATAATTCATTTATTAACTATTTTTATTAATTAAACCTTTTATGAAAAAACCAGAGTTACTTTAAACACTAATTTTGGGAGACAGAATGGTACGTAATATTGCATTGTTTGTAAGTATATACTATTTACTGATAAAATTTTGTTTCATATTTTTAATTAATACGGTAATGCTTTGGATTGTTCTTCATTGTTGTAATATTTCCCAATAATTTACAAAATTACAATTTGATCAATGCGATAAGTTCAGTCTTCAATTTTTCATAAATTAGATTTTTTCTTATTCAAGATGGTTTTTGGAAACCAACAAGCACACAAATATTATTACCCATGTGAAGTTAGCCATAAATCCAGCCATAAAAATAAACTTTTTTCTCTAACGCTATTCAAATATTATTTATATTGAGTTAAATGTTTAAATCAACAATTAATCAACACAAACAATTCTTATTTTAACATTTGTTTATAACAAAAACAAAACAAACAAACTTGCAAAGAACACTTATACGAATTTTAAGAGCTTCTTTCATAATGTTCACGTGGATTAATTATTATGCAAATTTAATAATATATAGTTTTTATAATTATAAATCAACATATCAAAGAATAAAAATGCTAATATTTTTTAAATCTAAAATATTTGGTTTTGAAGTTATGGCTACGCGCGACATAATTAGTATACGTTCGAGGTGAATTTGAACGTATCAAAGAAAATATATGTTAAAATTTTTTAAATCGAAAATATACTGACTATACAAGCTTCTTAAATCCGTTGCTGAATTATCTAGAGAGTGCGGTAAATTACCCAGTCGCCTACCAATCATATCCCATACATGTTCAATTGACGACAAATCAGGCGAATTTTAACCAATCAGGAAGATCCTTAATTAAATGTTTGTTACTTCACATTTTTTACTTTTGATACTTTTCTTGACGAGTTCATACTGTTCGAACTAGAAAATTTCTGTGAGCACGATAGATACCTCAAAAACTACACGTACGATTGTGATACAACTTACTGTTTGGAATCCTTTTAGATTGATAATGATTTGCGACGCTGAGTTTAGCCAAGTTCCCGAGCTTAAAAACATGCTTTCGACAAGTTTAATACTATTTTTGTCATGACCCCTTATAAAAAAATTCTGAATTGAACTAATACAAAACTCCAAATTCTGTTAAATTTTAGTAGGGTAGAGTTTGCCGAAGAAGAACCTCCTCCTTTGTCAGGAGGAGGTTCTTTAACCGGCAAATGGGTGACAGTTCCTCAAAGCAATTGTGGGCGGAGGTTCTGTCACCGGCAGATGGGTAAGCGTTCCTCAAGGCAATTGTAGGCGGAGGTTCTTCAACCGGCAAATGGTTGACAGTTCCTCAAAGCAATTGTCGGCAGAGGTTCTTTCGTACGCGTTGCAGGAGGCAATTGTATATGCATTATACGTGTTATCCTTGGTGGTCTTAACAGTCGTAACGTATGCATCATACTGACCTGTATCATTTACCTGTACTGCATTCTATAGACATCGTATACATTTTAAACCAGTTTAGTTTAGTTGCAAGAATTTTGACCCTTAAATACCGTCTCAAGGTTGTCGTTGTATTGTATAAGAGGATGGGTTTGAAGTAGGAATTCAGTATTGATTCTGGTTTAGTCGTCTGTTAAACGTCAGTATAAACGAGACAATAATTATTATTAAATTGGGTATAAAGGTAACGAACTCTACAGCACGTGTTATTATAATTGTGTTTGTTGTGCGAAAAACTTGAAATTGGTGTGGAATCGTCAAAGTTTAACGAGTAAGTAAGGTTTATTTGCGAGAACGTATGTTTATAGTAACTTTGTATATATAGTGACAAGCAGAGTTCAAGGTCAATATAAATCATCTTCGAAGCGAAGTATGAGCGGAAAAGGTGAAAAAATTAATGCCGAAGAAAACTAAAATCGAAATGGTACCTAAAAGTTCATGACAGAAGCGACATGTTTAAATTTAAATAATCCTTCACCAAGTTTAAATATAAATAACCCTATTACAATGTTAAAAGAAATGGAAGATGCCGTTCAAGACACCATTAATTTGCTGCCTTCTGTCGAATGGGACAATATGTTAGGAAATAACGACCAAATACCGTATACGGCGCAAGGTGTGGGATAAATAGTGTAAGTGATAATGTTTTGACAAAAACACACCCACACCATCGTTTAATAAAATTGAAAACAATATGAAAGGGTGTAACGCTCGGTTGTATGCGGAATGCATGTATCCGTTAAACAAAAGTCATAGCAAATGGATCAAAGTGGGATTGAGCGGAGAACTGCAATTCGAACCCGTCGTTAAATTTATGGGTAAGGGACAAAGTCTTACTTTAACAGAAAACGAATGGAAAACGCTGATTTGTTATAAAGCCGTTATAACAAA